>PVIA01003545.1:0-164982 GCA_004024845.1 Tonatia bakeri | reverse complement strand
TATTTATAGGTAAGACATGAATAGTAATAGAATTGATTTTCCTATTGATAATTAAACATATCCTCTCATTCAGTTGGTGAATTTTCATAATTCTTGTGGAATAAGAAAGTTAACTATTTGAAAACACTTATTATTATTTGTTTATACATTTTATAAAAGCAAAAAAGGTGCATTCTGTTATAGATTAAAGTTCTAAATTCATAAGAAAAAATACTTCAAGTGTTTTATGATCTCGATCATTTTGATTTTTTATTTTAAAAAATATGTTTGTAAGAAAAATATCCTTATCAGGAAATAATAATTTCTGCTTATAAATTAAAACAAATGATCAATGATTATTTTAATTATATTTATTATTAGAAAAAAGTAATGTTAGATAAGTAGTAAAACAGAGAAAGGAAATTATAACTTTTAAATTGCAATAAATTTAATTTAATGTGTGTGATATGATGTCAAGCTGTAGAAATGAGTAATATCACAAGTCAATATTAAACCCATGGAGTGAACTAAAATAAAAATAAAAAAACCTGGAGAATTGTATCAGACTTCATAACTGGGTTTGTGGGGTAGAACTGGTTGTACCAGCCACTCTCTATTGGGAAGACAGCTGCAGTGACTTATTCTCTACTACCAGAAGATCAAGGGCATTTAAACATAAGAATAAAATAATTGCATGATTTATTCTACAAGCATACATTTTTAAATATTGATAAATTTTCCTAGAAGTAAAGCCAAAAAAGATTAAGATGCTTTAGAGTTAGAATTCAGCATTATCATACTTTGCAAGCTAAATTTATTGAAATCTTACTCTCAGTTGTATATTACTAATGAAAGGTAATTCTTGTTTTTTATGATAGCTATTTTAATGATATATTTTATGTAAAACAATATTTTTCTTACTGAAAAGTATTAATAATTAAGTTAAGGGCACATTTGGATTGTGAGGATGGCTATTTAATCTATAAAGGCATGAACAAAGCACACTAATCCACTTGGTAAAAATTTGGGCTAATTGAAGTCCAGTTATATAGTTTACTAATAATTCACATAATATATAACTGCAAATAGAAGAAACTGTTAAGCAAGTAAGTAAGAAGAAACAAAGAAACTTAGGTGAGTGATATTTCAAATTTAGCAGTATAAAGCAAGAAAAAACATAATTTCATACATAAAATATCCAGGAAAAATGTTTATATACATGATTCCAGATTGTTAAATTGTTTCTATTTATATTATTTCAATAATAAGTGTTCTTATATAATAAATCACTATACCTCATAAGTAAGTAGAGTTATAGTTTTAAAATATTTTATCAAGTAGGATATGCACATTAAAAATCATATTATTAGTTTTTGGAGGAAATTCCAAACTATTTTCCACAATGGCTACACCAGTCTACATTCCTACCAACAGTGCACTAGGGTTCCCTTTCTCCAGAACCTCACCAGCACTTGTTTGTTGACTTGGTTATGATGGCCATTCTGACAGGTGTGAAGTGGTATCTCATTGTGATTTTAATTTGCATCTTTCTGATGGCTAGTGATGCTGAGCACCCCTTCATATGTATCTGGGTACTCTATATGTCCTCCTTGGAGAAGTATCTGTTCAGATCTTTTGTCCATTTTTCAATTGGATTGTTTGTCTTAGTGTGGAGTCATTTGAGTTCTTTACATATTTTGGAGATCAAACAGTTGTCCGAGGTATTATTGGCAAATATATTTTCCCATATAATTGGTTCCCTTTTCATTTTGCTAATGTTTTCTTTAGCTGTGCAGAAGTTTTTAAAAACATGGAACTACAGATACTAAAATAGAGAACAGGCTGACAGTGACTAGAAGGGAGAGGGGAGGAAATTTCAGGGGAAAAGGGGAAGGGTTTCAGGAACAAGTATAAAGGACACAACCAGAGTGGGTGGAAATGGGAGGGAGGTGGGGAGGGCTAGGTGGGTGGGCTGGGATGGGAGTAAAAGACAGAAAACTATACTTGAACAACAATTCAAAATGAAATGAAATAAATGAAATGAAATGAAATGAAATGAAATGAAATGAAACATGGAACTACCTTTTGACCTGGCAATTCCATTGCTCAGATTATACCCTAAGAATCCTGAAACACCAATTCAAAAGAACCTATGCACCCCTGTGTTCATAGCAGTGCTATTTACAATAGCTAAGTGCTGGAAACAACCTATGTACCCATCAGTAAATGAGTGGATCAAAAAACTGTGATATATTTACCCAATGGAATACTACACAGCAGAAAGAAAGAACTCCTACTTTTTGTGACAACATGAATGGAACTGGAAAGCATTATGTTAAGTGAAATAAGCCAGGAGGTGAAAGACAAATATCATAAGGTCTCATCTGTAAGTGGAATGTAGTCAATAAGACAAACTAGCAAAATAGAACCTGAGATATGGAGATAAAGAACAAACTCACAGTGACCAGAGGGGGTGGGTAATGGGGGAAAGAAAGGGTAGGGTCAAGTCAAGGAATAGTATTAAAGATCCAAGGACAGAGACAAGAGGGGTGGAGGGAGGATTAAATGTGGGAGGTGCGGATGGGTAAGGCAGGGGAGTGCAATGGGGGAAAAATGGGGACAACTGTAATTGAACAACAATAACAAATTAAACAAAAACAAAATTATATTTTATATCTTTATTGATATAAAGAATATATTAATATTATGTATTAAAGCTTTTATTTTAGCTAAAAATATCCCATTAAGGAATATCTTACAAAGAAAATTAATAATCTCATACTACACCTTCACTTCTAGGTGATCTATTTTCCAGAGGACTTTACAAAAAATTGTTTATACTTTGGTTATTATCCTTTCAAAATAACATAATATGTTATTTTCTACATTCATTAATATTAGGTAACATTATTTTCCCAGTATCAAATATAAATATTTAATTTGTTCAAGTCCTGTCTTCCATCTTTGTGTTTGACAATCACTGGGTTTTCTTTTTCTCTCAATTTTCATTCACATAAAATATAATTAACTTCTATTTATTTTTCTATTAGTTCTTACCCAGTTTTCATTCATTGTATGACAATAATTTCTTCTCTATCACATTTTCTCCAGAATTTGCTGTGTATTAGTTACACTGTCATATCTTTACAACTCTTAGATTGTCATACCTACCTTTACAAATATATTTTCTTTGCCTAAAGATTGATTCTTAAAGTTTAAATCCAATAAACAATATTTGAATTATTATGGTTGTAAACATATTAAGTAATGAAATACCAGTTAGCTTTCCATCTCTAAGAGTTCACAGTCACAATCTAAACACCACTTAAGGGAAAATGTTAAGCTAAAAGGACTTTCTTAGTTGATGAAAAATCATTTTAAATGATGTGTTGAAAATAATTTTTTATCCTCACTTTCTGTCACTTCTAGAGTTCATAAAGGCCATTTAAAATTGCATGTACTGCTTTTATCCTCAACACTTGTTAGCTTTAAATCATGTTTATTATTGTGTTCTAATACCCTTTTTTCCTAAAAATACCTGTGATAGTCTGCACTGGAATTTCATTACCTGATCTAATGTTTTGTTGTTTTGTTTTTCTCTATCTCTTTTCTATTCTCTTGTTATGGTTAATTTACACATTAGATTTCTTTCTTAAGCTCACAATGAAAGATCTTTCCAAACTACGAGAGTCACATGTAACACTCCTATATCCTAATTTTTATATATGTAATATATATTATATATGCATATGTTTACATATAGTTAGGTGCAAACATGTGGAGCATTGCCTGATACGGGGAAGCACAGAATCATCTTTTTCTGTGACCTTGTCTCAGCAGTCTGCCCACCTGCTGCCACACAAACACTACACTGACAAAGGCTCCCAGGGTGTCCAACTGCAGCCCACGGGCCACATGTGGCCCAGGATGGCTATGTATGCAGCCCAACACAAATCATAAATTTACTCAAAACTTTTTATGTTTTTGCTCACCAGTTTTCATTACTGTTTGTATATTTAATGCATGTCCCAAGACATTACTTCTTCTAGTGGGGCCCAGAGACCCCACTAGACATCCCTACTGGACATCCCTGTATGCCATCAACATTCAGACTACTATTCTCTTTAGGATTTAAATATAATGATTTAGTTTTCCATAAAATGTTTATTTTGAAGTAATTGTAAATTCACTAGCAGTTGTGGGGAAAAACAGAGAGGGATTTCAGATACTCATTACTCAGTTTCTCTCAATGGGGGCATGTTAAAGAGTACCGTACAGTATCAGAGCTGGGATATTGGCATTGTTACCGTCAGGACAGAGAAGAATGCATTACACAAGGATCCCTTATGCTGTTCTCTTATAGACATACATACCTCTCCATTAATCCTTGGCAAACTGTTCTCCATTTGTATAATTTTGTCATTTCAAAATGTTGCATAAAGGAATACTGTAGTATAAGATTTACCATATTTTTTAGCCTATAAGACACACCCTCCTCCCCCCAAATTGGGGAGGAATAATGATTGTTAACGCTGCTGTTGAGTTCTGTTTACATTTACATTGGTGAAATATTATGTTAGTTACGTTATTAAATATTTTACCACATTTTCACTCCAAAAGTTTTTTTCCTATTCTCCTCTTCTAAAACCTAGGTGCATCTTAGGGTCTCAAATATAAAGTACATATTGTAGGGTTTTTTCACTTAGTTTTGTCACATTGCTTTTTTCCCCCTCAGCATAATTTCCTGGAGATTCATCCCAGTTGTTGTGTTTATCAATAGTCCCTTCAGAAAGGTGAAAGGATTAAGAAGTATACATTGGTAATTACAGAACAGTCACAGGGGTGTAAAGTCCAGCATAGGGAATATGGTCAAGGATATTGTAATAACTATGTATGGTGCCAGGTCAGTGTTAAACACATCAGGAGTCCACTTTGTAAAGTATGTAATTGTCTAACCACTAGGGTGTACACCTGAAACTAACATGAAATAATATTCAATGTAAACTACAATTGAACAAAAGAATTAAAAAATAATTCCAATAAAATGTCTAAAACTAAAAAAACAAAATAGTCCCTTCTGTTTATTGCTGAGTGGTATTCCATGAATCAAGCATTCAGTCATTGAAGAACACCAAAGTCATTCTGAGTTTTGAGTTACAAGTAAAACATATAAAAGTTTGTATATGGGTTTTTGTGTGAATATAAATTTTGATTTCTTTGGGATAAATGCTTAGGAATACAGTTGCTGAATCATATTATAATTTATCTTTTTTTCTTAAGGTACTTTTAAACTAATTTCCATAGTGGCTGTACCAATTTGAACTTCAATCAACAATATATTAGAGATTCAGTTTCTCTAAATCTTTGCAAGCATCTGGTGTTGTCACTATAGTAACATTATTTTGCCCATATCTTATTTTAGTTTTAATTAGTATGGTGTTAATGTCTCATGTTGTTGAACATTGTTTCATGTGCTGATTGGCCATCTGTATATCTTCTTAAATGAAATCTTTTTCTTTTGTATCACTAGGAAGTGGTTTGTCATTATTTAAATAATTTTGGTTTTAATATATAGAATCAGCAATGAAGATGACAAAGAGGAATTAATCTAGTTTCTTTTCTTTTTGTGCATTTGGTATAATTTCTAACTGTGCTTTTAATTAATTAATTAATTCTTACTGACTTTTGAGAGTTTTTATATAATATACATACTTGTCCTTTGTTGCAGATGTAGTTTACAAATATTTATCCCACTCTGCAGCTTGTCTTACACTATTAACAATAGATGTTTTATAGAGCAAATATTTTACTTACTATGGAGGTTTATTTAATGATTTTTCTCTGTATGAAGTGTGCCTTTGATGTCAACATTTAAGAAGACTTAAGAGTCCAAAGACCTCCAAAGTTTTGCCTAAAAGCTTTATATTTTACATTTTATATTTAACTCTATTAACCATTTTAAGTTAATTTTTGTATGAATCTTGTGACTGAGGTCAAAGCTCAATTTTCTTTGCTGTCAAATTTCTCTAAATCCAGTGGTTGAATAGGCTATCTTTCCTCCACTGAATTATTTTTATTCACTTTTGCAAATAAAATCACATGGGAATATTTACAGGTCAGTTTCTGAATTTTCTATTCTTTTCCATTGACCCATGTGCTTATTTCTCCACCAATATGACATAGTCTTGATTACTGTAGGTAGTAAGTCTTAAAATTAGTAAACTGGTTCTTCCCACTGTATTCTTTATTTTCAGCATTCTTTTGCCTCTTCTATTTCCTTTATTGTTTCCCATATGTATTTTCAAATAATTCTATCTGCATAAAGATTCTTACTAGTGTTTTAATGTAAAAGGTTTTAAACTCACATACAACTTTTGGCAAAATTGACATTCGTATTGTTATGAGCAAAAATTGTACCTCCCCAAATTCATGTGTTGAAATCTTTTTTAATCCCCAGACTTAACATTCTGGGAATGTGACTGTATTTGGAGATAGGTCTTTACAAAAGTAATTAAGTTAAAATGAGGTAATTAGGGTGGACTCCAATCCAATATGTCTGGCAATTAGGACACAGAAACACACAGAGACCTTGGGGAAGGCATAGAGATAAGACGGTCATCTATAAATCAAGGAGAAAGGCCCTAGGAAGAATATAAGCCTGATGACATTTTATTCTTGGGCTTAGCCTCCAGAATTGTGAGAAAATATATTTCTGTTATTTAAGCTACTTAGTCTATGATACTTCATGACAGCAAACTAAACACTAAGCAACTTGAATCTTTACATGTAAAACAGTGTCTTTTGTTCCATTTGTTTAATCTACTTTGAATTCATTCATCAGTATTTTATAATTTTCTAATGCAATTCTTGTAAATATTTAGTTATTTTACATGTATTTCATTTCACAAGTGATTATAAGTGGCATTGAATTTTAAATTTTAGTGTACATTTGTTAATTTCTAAAATATTCAGATATAGTTAATATTTTATGCTTATCTTATATGTTTTAGCTTTGTTTTCAAGATTTTATTTATTTATTTTTAGATAGAGGAGAAAGAAGGGAAGGAGAGGGAGAGAAACATCAACGTGTGGTTGTCTCTTACACAACCCTCATCCCAGACCTGGTCCACAACCCAGGCATGTGCCCCTGCAAGGAATCGAACAGGTGACCCTTTGGTTCACAGGCCAGCACTCAGTCCACTGAACCACTCCAAACAGGGCAAAAGAATAGCTCTTTAGATTTTATTAAAGAATTCAAACCTAAGAGCCCAACAATCTCAATCATCTTTTTCCCATTGCCAACAGGAATAAAGTAAGACACTTGAAGGATTTAAATAATCTACTTACCTGGATGTACCTGGGTAGAATTTTAGTCTTGCAGAAGTTGGTGGGCCTTGCAGATAGGAGAACTGTCCACATCACTGGGAAGAGCAAAGGCTAAGACAAGAGGATGAGAGAAAAAACAACAACAATTCACAAGCAAAACCAGTCTATGATGAGTCCTAGATTGCTGCCTCATGAGTGAGAGGTGCAGACTCCTGTCAGATCATCCCAAATGGTCAGGGTACAAAATCTCTCCATAAAGTATAAGAATGAGGATGACATTTTGTTTTTTGTTGATTGTTGCCAAGGAAAGCGATCGAGATGTTTTACGAAAAGACTACAGAACACACTGTGGCTGAGTGCCAAGGAGGCCCTGGGATTAGCCCTGGTAGTCCAGGAACAGAGACTAGTGTTTCGGTTTATGCCTAACCTACTGGTTGTTTTGGCTTTCTTTCAAAGGCTTTAAACTCTGCTGGAGTGTCGAGTGATTCCTACATACCCAGTTGACTGGAAGATCACTGATACCACAAAAACATGGAAGACTTCCCTTCATCAGCAACCTCTCCCCTGCCCCCTACATCTGGCCTTTCACCAGCTCCTCACCCAGCCCACCTGAGAGTTCCTTTCACATCCAAGACTACACATGAGTGTTAGGCTGAAAAATAGTGGTTTCCTGGAATGGAGCATTTATTGAACAATTTTCTATCTTGCTAGACTTCTCTTTTTTGTTTTTTTGGCTCAAGAGAGCAGGAGTTCTTTTGGCATGGTTCATATTATCTGGGCCATTTGGCATTTTCCGGTTTCCTGCTTCTTCAGCTCTAATTCGGAGACATATTAAGCAAAAATCAAATGCAAGGAACTCAACTCTGTGTCATTTCTTGGCACTGAATTCCTGACATGGATTCTTTGCCTCATTTTCCACAGTCTATTTTGTGTTTGTTTTTGTATACACCCAGAGATTTTAGGTGGACTTAGTGAGAGGAATCAGGAAAAGTACATATGTACCATCTTCCTGAAAGCTCTAATTTTAAATGTAAGTTAATTAACATTGATTAAAATTAAATGATGTTAAATATACATTTAAGTAAAATTAAAAATTTAAATGCATAGCCACATTAGGTCTACTTAAAGTTAAGAATGCAACCAGTGGTTTATATATTAGAACAGGCAACAAAACTTTTACGTCAGCTCTAAAAAAATCTAACAGCTCTGTTTTCTAATAGCATTCTCATGTTTTGCTTTGGGAAAAATGCCTGATGCTTCCATTCTTAGTGCATCAATCGTTTGGTGGGAAGTTAGATGCATAGTGCAGTTGTTTCATTAAAGCGTCTTTAATACATCCTTCTGTTTCCATCCATCCTTCTTCCCTTCCCTCTGTTCCTCCCGACACACAGCACAGGCTCCCTGAGGTAACAGCAGGAAGGTTCACTCCCACTCGCTCTACCTTTGAGGATTCGCTGTCACTTTTCTTCTTTGTCTATTAATCACTGTAAAAAATTTATAACTTTTTGATGATTTATTCTTATTTGTAACTTATATAGAAACACTGTAATCTAAAAATGCTTTTCAGAAACAAAGGAGAAAAACGTATTTCCAGTGTGACTTCTTTAGTTAGAAGCATCAAGATTTTATTTCTCTTCTAAACCCTAGGCAGTAGATTCAGCTTTCTTTAATGCCACCAGAAATAAATATGCATTTTAAATACAATTATGTTTATTTTATAAAAATATAGTATTTTATTACATTAAAAAGAAATGAAAAAGCAACCTAAAATCCACAAAATAGAAATTCATTATTAAGTATGTCACATATATAATTTCCATGCATTTTTACTTTTATTTGTTGTAACATATTACTTTAATACAGCTAAAATTAGATGGATGATTTAAAGGCATTTATTCAAGAATATATAATTTTAGTAATCTGACTTTTATATTATATCATAATTATTTGTCTTACTTTAATAACTCCATTTATGACAGCAAAAATAGGATAAAAATGTAAGAACACTATTCAGTGTTAGACTGAAAAATAGAATTATAATGAAAATAAATTATCATAGATGTGAAGTATAAATTTAAATGTGGAAAGATTTGTTTTCTATAACAATAATTTCCATGGATGTAATATGTTAAATGCTACATTTAGATTCTTGAATAAAATTACAGTTACTAACAAGCTCATGAATATATTTTCCAGTTTTCTTCACATTGTTCTTGATTTTTTTTATTCTCCATACCTTCACTTTTTTACAAATGAAATGATAAGACCTTAATTATTACCTCTGAATTGAATAACATAGTTGTGTGTATGTTAGGAATTTTAGTATATTTTTGGAAGTTATTAGTTATCTAAATAACAATAATTATATATACCTAATATGACATAGTAAGAACCTAATTACAGATAATCTCATATATGGAGGATTCATTCACTTTTCTACTATACATGTATTAACTGTTTACTATGATTGGATTCTATATTCAGGATAGTACATATCTTTCATGTAGACTTTCACTACGAAGTAATTTTTTGAAGTGTTTATCTCTTCCATGACTATCCAACTCACCCCAATAACTCAACAACAAAGGGGTAGATTTTGTCCTCTCACTTCTTTGTGTAAGGAGCACTCTGCATCTCTCTCTTGCTATCATGCACAGTGTCACCATTATTTCAGCCAGGGAGTCTCAAAGTGTGAATGTAGGCACACTAAAGAATGAAGCATCTCTTGAACTGCAAGCTTTTTGAGAAATGAATGTCCTTTTTATAGTGTTTTACAGTGAAATCAAGTACAAATTGGTAGACTCTCATTTTTACAAATACCAAGATTTTCTTGTGGAACCTAGCAATCAGGTTTATTTCAGTGGTAGAAGTTTTGAGAATATTGACATAAATTTTGGCTCCTTCACAAATTTCCTTTTACTGCATACACACACACAAATATACATATATGTATATACACATACATGCACATACATGCACACACATACACACACAGCCTTTACAGAAGGGAACTTTTTATTTTCATGTCACTAATATCTGGAGTTTATTATATTACTTAATGACTTTTATAGTTATTTTATGAATTACTGTTGCTTATCTCACTTATTAGAACTACTTGATTAGTCTATAGTATGTAGTTATGAAATATCATACTCAAACTATATTTTTTCTGCAAATCTAAAAATATGTATTTCTCAAAATTTATTCAATGAATAATAACCCAAATAAATTAGTTTTTCAATTTTAATAATGAGTGTATTTATAGTGAATATAGAAGAATAAATCAACTTCCCCAAACACAATTATTTACATTTTAACACTTCGTTATTATCATGTCATTATTTTTCCCTGGCAATTATGAATGGGTCACATGTGAGCTCTGCATACCCTTACGTTGGTGAACATTACCAAAGTTTGTGAACCCCTGGACTATATAAACAAATATTTATTAGAGTTCGTGGAAATACCTTACCATTCTCCTTTACTGCTGAGGCATCTTATTTTCCAAAAAGTAGTTTTTCCAAGTTATTATACTATATATGAGATTGGGCCAGGGAACACTGATGTCTTTATGAGGTATTTTATGTAGGGTACCATGTAAATACAGCAACAGGAATAAAAACCTCAAAGAGGCTAGTTTTTCACTTTTGAAATTGTGATTTCTGTCATTAAAGATGTGGAGGTAAGGACCTATGGAAACTGCATTTAAATTTGAAGACATGGGACTTATTCTCTGAAATCATAAGATCATTACCACATGTAATTGTCAATAAGCACATTTGCAACTATTTACAGTAAAGAGTTATGGGAAAGTATGGGGAGGTTTCATTCTAATATCATCTATAAGTCTAAATTTCTGCATAACTTAAAGCAAATGTGCTTAACCTCATAGAGTTAAAGTTTCTATGTCTGTACAATGGGAGTCATGGTACAACTATTGATAGTATTTGGGAAATCAAATGAAATAATATGAGTAACACGTTTCTCAAAAAAAACAGATTTATTAGGTGGACGTGGACTATGATTAAATAGGATTTCCATCCAGCACTGTGTCCTTAGAAGGGAACATTGATGTGTTCAACTGGATAACCAGAATGCAAATTGTTATAAATAGTTCATAGGAAAGATGTAGATACTTATCAAATTCATGGATTCCTAACACATTGTACATTTATTGAAAAATATCTGTGTATAAGTGGACCCATAGTTCAAACCCTTATTGTTCAAGGTCAACTGCATTCATCTGCTTATTTCATTTTATCATGAAAATAAACACACAAAGGCTGATGTGTATATATGTGTATCTGATACTACATGCATCTACATAGATATTTTTGAAAAATTCAGAACTTTTCAAAACACTGTTATAATACTGCGTCCTGGAATTTAGACTGGAAAGAGACTGAGGTTCAATGTTGAGCAAATGAAATAATACCCATTTTGATAATTAACTTAGCTCAATCAATTACTTTTTTAAAATTGAAATACAGTTGTCACATGACATTGTGTAAGTCTCAGGTGTACAATGTGCTGATTTGTTTCATTTATATAACACAACATGATTACCGCCCTGTGTTAGCCAACAACCCCAAGACATCACATAATTATTTCCCTACAGTTAAGGTCTAGTTGCTTAGCAGCTTCGAAGTTTATAATGCCCACTTTGTATGACGAGAGCCAGAGCGATTAGAGAAGTACAGGGTCTGGTAGAAGTAAGGCCTGCTTGAATGTGGTTGGAAGGGTACGTGAGTGTCTCACACCAGATGGACAGAGATTTGAACATCTGACTTAAAACATGACATGGTGTGCTGGAGTGTGATATTGTCATGTCACAGCCATACATGCTTTCGATTTTGTTATGAAAGATTTTGTAATAAAAAGGGGTCATTGTTTGTGCCAGACCCTGCTCTGTATCACTGTTTCTGTTTACCACTTCAGATGTTCTCTGTTTTACTCTCTCATACTACCGCCACTGAAGCTACCTGTTCTTTAGTGTAGAAGATTCTCATCTCCAGTTCACATCAGTGCCTCTTGCCTCCACTCTGTCTCTTCTCTGTTGACACTAAGGCACAAGCTAGAATATAAATAAGAAGACCAGACCAACTCACTCTAATATTCTTAGGCCATCTTATTTTTAGCACCAAAAGTCTCTCCAGAACACCCCTTCAGTCCCAGAAAAACCAGGACAGATAATCACTGTGAATACAACCCGGCTACCTCTCACATGTAACCCTGCGTGGAGGAGAATCAGTGTGTTATGGAATAAACCTTTGAAAAATATGGAATTGGGGATGATGGATCAATGCATTTACCTTTATCTCCCCTGTCCTAAGATACACTGCCCACTGCTTTTCAGACGGGCCCTTGGAATCGTGCCTCCGATAGCCCATAGTGGTGGGAATATTACTCATACCTCTTCATTTTGGCCCTCCCTCTAGTTCTGTTTCTCTCCCACTGCTCTTCACCACCGTTCCCAGAGATAACCTCTCCAATAAAATATTCACATATACCTTTATTTAAGTTGTTATCAAATGCATGCTATATTAAGAAAATACACTTTTACTTGGATTTGAAATACTACATTAAAACAAGTGGAATTAAGACTGAAAGACATGGTGAATTTCAGGTACAAATTTATATTCTTTGTATATAAGAGTCTTCTTAAACATTCCACTAAAGTTAGAAATAAAATAGAAAACAAATTAAGCATTCAAAGCATTATCTTTTTTAATACAAAAAGGTACATAATTTGAATTGGGATTGAATCCTTCTTTGAAAGATCAGGGAATTAGCTCACTTAAATTTCCTCCCACATCTCCACCTATTATCTCCCAATTTTCATCATTTCTGTTACTTAAATGTTCCTGCTATAGTCTTAAATTCTACATCTGTTTAATATGAATTATATTTTAAAATAGATTAAAGTCATTTCACCATATAAGACCAGATTGAGACTGCCTCAGGATCCCCATTAGAACTGTATTCAGACCTGGTTTAGAAATTATTCCAACATTTATATAATAGTACATATTAAAAAGACAAAAAATTTTCTATATCCAATTACTACATTAATAGCAATTTTAATGTATAAAAGTCTTCATGTTTCTTAGTCTTTCTTAGTAATGCCAATGTTTGGATCCCTATAGTAATTCAGCATGGCCGCAGTCTCTTTGTTAAACCTTCTCTAATCACAAGTTAGTTTGTCCCATTCATCTTTAATTGCTTAATTTAATTACCTAGTGTATTTGTTGTTTTTCTGTGTTTGGTTTTAATGTTTGTGAAATGGGTTGGCTGGTGTCCGACTTTCTGCCTGTTTGTGAATGCTTGAGTGTTGCCTTTCCTTTATTCGGTTAAACAATGGCTGGGCACAAAATTTTAATTTCACACTTTTCCTCAGAACTTTTCAGACATAACCCCTTTGTCTCCTATGAAGAAATACCACAGTAGTTGTCTGTTAGCTTCTTTGTGAGTCTTTTTATCTATTTTTTTAATGGTTTTCGTCTTCAGGAAAGACCACTGGGTGTTTGATTTCTTTAACTTTTCTGGTTTGACAATGTGTACATGTGTGTGTGTTTTTAACAGTTGAACAACACCTGAGTTCGGTGTAAGTATAGAGTCTTTTATTTACCTGGGAGATGCACTGACTGCTCCTTCATCTCCTGGCGCTGACGGCCACTCACAAGAGATCTGGGCTCAGCTTGAATTTCAGCCCATGAAAGTCAATTGATTCTTTCTGCCTGGTTGCTTAAATTCATTTTTTTTTCTTCTTGAATTTCTGCAACTTAACATGGATATGTCACAGTGTCAATTATCTGTATGACTTCCCAGTTTGCCTGTGGTTTCAAATTCTGTTTTTCCTTTTATAAATTTCCCTTCATAAAGACATGTTATTTTAAAATCTTTTTCTTCTCACTTGTTAAGGTGTCTAGAAATACCAGTTACATTTAAATTGGATGATTTTTACCATCCTCATTATGTGTTACCCTCTTCCAAATTTCTTTAAACCTTATTATTTGGTAAGTTTTCACTTTTCTTTTCGTCAGTGATTTTATTTTCAGTTTTATCTCTTCTCTTCCTTGCCATGTCTAATCATTAATTAGTTCTGTGTGAGGTTTTTTTCTTTGTGCTCCATGAGCTTCTGTAACTATCCATCTCAATTTTGAATTTATGTTTATTGAATTTATTTTATCATTAATCTCAATGGGAAATTTCTTCTGCACCCTGAATTAAGGTTTCTCTAATATTTGGCTCTTATCTGTGTTTTCCATGCTAGTTTTCTCAAAAGAAAAACACATGACTGTATGTCCTACTGTTGTCTGGCAATTTACTTTTTCCTGGGCCCAACTTGCAGAGCCTTCTGTCCACATGTTCCATTCGGTGTCATATTACCTTTGTTTTTCTTGATCCTTCTCTCTATCTTAGTTGAGACCTGTTACTTGTTCTGTTTTGGTTCATTCTGAGACTTAGGCATTCCTTAGCACTGGAAGTGACTCTGTTTTGTGTTTTGGTAAATCTGCATTGTGAATGCACGGAGTCCCCAGGCTCACTCCTTTGAGACAGAGTTCCTTTTAGTTTCTCAGTGAAATTCTTCTTCTCCCTGTGCACTGCAGCCTCTTCCTTTGCCTTCCCTCTCACCCACTGTGAGTGGCCCAACTGTTAAGTAACTATGAGTCTGGAAAACCTTCTTAATCAACCACAGGGTGGCCCAACTGTTAAGTAACTGTGAGTCTGGAAAAACTTCTTAATCAACCACAGAGGAGAGAGCACATTTCAGAGCTCTCATCAATGCCTCTATCCCCACACAATGTTTTTTCCTTTTTGTGCTCTGAGGCACTCTTTAGATTAGGAAGTGTCTGCCTGCCTCCACCATTTGTTTCCCAGCCAAGAAATATCACCATACTACTAGGGTCCAGGAAAGGCTGCCCCAAATACCTCACAATAGCATATGGATTTCTTTACAGTTACTTGACAAGCAGCTGGTATAAGTAGGGCACATTGATCCTCCCTTGTCTCCCTGAATGCAGGATATAAATTTCTCCAGTGAAGGATGCCCTCCTCTCTCTGTTCTACAGTAGGGTCAATAACCGAGCTACAGCCTTTATGGATAGAGTTAAGATATCCAGGCCTGAAAATCTTATGTAAACTAATGTTACTCTTTTACTGATTTGCCACCCAAATCCAAACTTTGTTTTGCTTCCTCACTAACGAGGACCCAGCCTGAGTGTCTTTGTCCTATTATTCAAAAAGTTATTTATTATTTAGTTATTCATTTATTTATTTGTCTAGCATCTGTAAAAAGCTGGCTGGTTCACCATTTCTCAAAGCACCCTGATGGTCTCCCATGCACAGATATTAAACTGGTTTTCTATTGTTAATCTGGTCTGTGCCAAATTTTCTTATGAGTCCAACTCTAAGAACTCAAGAAGGGTAGAGGGGAATTTTTCTTCTTCCCTGACAATAGTGTACCCTGGGGACTTTTTAGTGTTAAAGGCTAAAATTTGTTAGTAATTTGAAGTATAATTGCTTATACTTCTCTTAACCTCGAGAAATAATTAATGCTAAACCTAGCTTTATAATGAGTTTAATCTTGGAATATTTGAGTAACACTAAACACAAAATGACTAAAATGAAAATTTGAAATATGTAATGTGGCATGTCTATAAGTGTTGAAAAAAAGTTCAGTCGACTCAAATGAACTTCAGAATTGGAAACTCTTAATAGGACATTTAATTTATCATGATATAGAAAGGTAAGCATTGATAATAACAAGGGGCAGAAATGGTCACTTGAGTTCCTGCCAAAGGGCACTTGTTTTAAATATTAATTGAAGCACAGCTTGAACAAGTAAACATTATTTGAATAATAAAAGTACCTATGAATAATTGATGCAATGAAATAATAACAGACTATATGGTTTGTCCCAGAGAAGGGGCTGGTACTTGCATTTCTCGTGTCATTTGTGCCTGTATAACATCTCAGGCACATTTTACAGATAAAGAACCTTAGAGAGAAGTAAGCTATTTGGACAAGGGCACCCGGGTAATTTAGTGAAGTCAAGTTCCCCAGCAGGCAGGTTACCTCCAGAGCAGGCACCTCGTCTCACACCCCCACTTTCAGAGTGGGTGGGATTAAGCCACAGGTACAGCTCCATGTCTTACCTACTATTCTTTTCCTCACACATCAATATAATTCTATGGAATCATCACCATATGCTTACTCCTTTATAAACCTGTGGGCCGATGCTTCATATTTTGACTTTCAGAATTTACTGATCTTATTAATTTGTGTTCACAGTCATTATGCAGTTTAGGTGTACACTCCTTGAAACTCAAGGGGAGACAGATGCATTCATTTTAAATTCCCTAGCATAGCTTAGTGAAAATTTGTATCTTAGCATTTACCTTTTCTTACACAAAACCATTGGTTTATGTGTAAGTAGCCATCACTTAACTCTCATTTTTTTGAAGATGTACTTTTCTTAATCCTTGGTGTATTCCAAACCCAGCATGTCACTTGTCACTTAGAAAGAACTCAGTTTATCTTCACTGGATTTAATTGAATAATGATGAGAAGGTTCTAAATAACAAATATATAACATTATGTGACAAATGAACACTTTGATATAAAGGACACTAGCATGAAATGAGCCTAACAGTTGCAATTGAAGAGGAAAAGGTAACTTATTTCTTTAGCAGTTGCTTGAAGCTTTCTGTTCTTTCCATATACTTACCGCCCTTTTTCTTAGTCAACAATAAGCCGGGGACTTTAAGTTACTTTTCCCAAAGTTACTGGGTTGTGGTAGAGACTCCTAATAACAGATTTGCTTTTCCTAAGCAGAGGTTGCAACCAACTTCACAAATAATGCAAACACTGCTAGTTGTTCAATGAAGTAGGTAAAATAAGAGATCGAAATACAAACCTCACTAGAACTCACTATAAAATTGAAGAATTGGTCCCACATTCACCCTGAATTTCAGTTACTTTTGATAATGTGATAAAATATATTATCATTTTCTAAAAATAGCAATATGCATGGAAGTAGGACATGCCCTAAATCTATATTCATCTTCAAGTATAGAGAGAGAGCAAAGGGTACTAACCTACCTTATAAGAACAGTGCCTTGAATCTGACTATCTTCTAACTGCAGATTTTTCATTCCGATGGCACTCATGCAAATTAGTGGATAATGTATATGGACAAATAGCCTATTATTTTTTAATCTAGTTAGATGGTATTGATTGCACATTTACACAGTAAACTCTTTTACAGTTAAATATATCCTTTTATTTTTTATTTCATATCACATACTATGCTTTGAAATATTCAAACAATTGAGAGAAAGGTGTACTGAAGTAAATATTCTGCAATTAATATTTGTCATGGTATCTATACCATGATTACATGTAAAGTAAAATGACTAATTTTAAGTGCTTGGACAGAAAATAGAAATGAGCCTAGTTTATAGGAAAACTTCATTAGGGAATATTCAGGTTAATTCTGAAAGTCTAAGTGTAGATAAGTTTTCTTTCATCTTAATTCATAGTTATTACAAGGAAGTGTGGTGAGTTGTTTCAACAGTAAATTGGGGTGGTTCTCAAGTCTCCTTTTGACTGTTCCTTCCCGTCCATTTCAAATCAAACAGAAAGTCTTAAGTCTTTGTCATATATCATTCTCAAAGCCCTTTCCTCCACCCTATTTTCTCTGGCGCTGGGCTAACGTTAGTTCTCATCATCTCCTCACTTGGGTTCTCATTTTCTGAACTCCCTTGTCGGGTATCCCCACCTAGCTGCCCGTGGGACTGTTGGGAAGGGAAATATGGTCATGCCCGTGACCATCACAACTTACATCTGCCATGGTCTTCCTACAGCTCCTTTTGAAATATAACGCTTTCTGGCAGTATAGTACAGACCTTTTGTGATCTCGCGCCCACTTATTTCTCAGATTCACCCCCTGTCACTGCTGTCTACAAAAACTCTCTGCCCTGATTTCACTGAACCACCCATTGTTGTTGCATAGGTTTTCAGAGCCCTGCGAGCTCCACCTACTGGTGCCGCTGCCGCCAACATCTCCCCCTCAACTCAATACCAAAAAATCCTCTCCTTCCTCTTTTTCCACTTGGATTCTTCTACAGTTTATATTTAACATCGATATGTTTTCATAAAAAAAAAAGACTCAATGCAAAAGCATTTAGTTTGTTCACCAGAAATTAATGTATCCGTACGAAAGCTTCTTTCGTTTCCCACTTCAGAATAATTAAAACACTAATATCTCGTGGCACTTGCACTTATCCAAAGTCACTGATTTTCTCCCAGCAAGCAAGCAGATGAAAAATGAAGGACTTAGCTTGAATTAAGCACTTCCTCTGCTGTTTTCTAGATGCTGAATAAATGGTTAACAGGCATCTGCAGGTATTGCATTTGGGAATCATTCCAATGTGTCCAGGAGATGCCTCAAGTTGGAGATACTGTTCGTTCATTTCCATACCCTAAATGTCTTGAACAATACTGGCTAGGTGCTAGTGCTCATATAACATATGATTACAGAATGAAATATGTCAAATAATAAAGAATAAAACTTAATTTTTATTTTTCAGTGTTATTTTGAAATTTTTCGTCAAAATAACAAAATGTAATTATTCAGTTAAACAATTACCTTTAGTCATATTCCTGCTTAAGTTTTATAAGTATTAATATGCAGTTCACTCCAACAGCATTTTTATGTGCCTGTGTATTAGGTACTTTGTTAGTTGTTCAGGTGAACTTAGATGAATGAAACACTGACTTTATTCAATGTGTTTTCATACAATGAGTGAGTGATAAAGCAATAGGTGGTACTATTAACTGTACTCTGTGTTAACTACTATTTAATCATCCAATAAAATATTTATAGGTAAAATTTAATAATCATGTTATCTTATTGTACATGTGTAAATAATTTGAATATATTCAAATATACATGTGTTTTGGCAATATAGATGCATTTATATATAAAAATCAGTGGCCGTAGTGGTTTTTTAGTTAATACTTTTGAATTGATTGAATATATTACTAATATGAATGAATAGTTTATAACACTATAATCCTTTCTTTCAGTTGTACTGTAGATTTTTTTAAGAGGACAACACCACAACAGCAAAATGGGTAAAAAATAAGATTACATAATTTTTATAACCTACTTGTTATATGCAACAAACAGAAATACATAATTATAAATTTCTTATATTTTCTATAAACCACATCATTATAGTTAAAATCTGACTTACAACAAAATAAAATGTTAATAAAATTAGTGATTTGTCATAATTATATTACATTATGTGAGGTTTTTCAAGAAATTTACATTATTGAAAATCTTGAGATGGTATAGATTTACAGATTTACTTTTCATACTCCAGAGGAGGCACTCACTCACCAGGGAGTGTACCCAGGTCCACACCCTGCCTACTCTGATTCCATCACATGATCCTAACTTTTCGTTATTCCATTAAAACAATTAATAAGTAGCAATTGTTCAGGCTCTGTTCTCTGACCATTACCATTTGATGAAAATAATTGTGGAAAGGCCTATAGGTAAGGATATTTTTTGCAAATTCTCCCAACATGATTATTATTTTCACAATGTTGCTATGACAAATTACCCCCAATTTAGAGGCCCAGAACACGGACATGAACTCACAGTTCAGTAGGTCTGAAGTCCAGCTTGCCTGGGTCTCAGAAGGACACAAACCAAGGTGTCAACTGGGCAGCATTCCTTCCTGGTGAGCTCCAGAGGAGGGTGTGCTTCCAAATGTGTGCAAGGTGTTGCTAAAATTTACTTCTTGTGGTTGTAGGGTTAAGGAAGGTCCCAGTTTCCTTCTTGGCTGTTAGCCAAGAATCTGGATCCTTCTCAGCTTCTAGATTCTGCTAGCTTTTCTTGACTTCTGGACTTATTTCTCCCTCTTGAAACCAGCAAGAGATCTAATCCTTCTCATCCCTCACATCTCCCTAGCCTCCTATCTCTGACTGACTATTCGGTCTTCTTTGTTTTTTAAGGGCTCATGTAGTTATATGAGGCCCACTCAGACTGAATAACCAGGGAACAGAAAACCTCCGGCAGACTTTTTGACAATTGTCAGCCACATTGCACAATGCTTTCTTTCTTCTTCTTCTTATAGAAGGCATACTGAATAAATTAACTGTAAATACTGAGCATTTTTATTTCATTATCGTATGATGGTGTCTCTCTCAAAGAAAGAATGCAAACAAAGGAAGAAAACACAAACAAGTTCATTACAGTCTTTCTCTTTCATCTTCCCCACTCTCTCAGGCATTTTGTTGTTGCTTTAGGTTGCTGTTAAACATATAGCTTCTGACTAATGCCATGATGACACAGAAAATAAAATAGTATATCTTTCTTAAAATCATAATTAAGCTAAATTTGAGCAAACATATTCGAACAAGTGTAATATTTACATATCTAAATTTAGTAGCATTTGTTACTCCCATTCAAAAATAATAATTCTGCAGTACAAACTATCTAACAATAAAAGTTAAGACATGTTATTTTATATTTTTAGTGATCCTAGTTCTTGAACTTAAAAAAAAATGCCACCCATGTTGATGACTTTGGGAAGTCATTTTGTAATGTAACCAGAAAATCAAAAATGCTTTTTTACTTCTCTGTTCTCTGGTGTGGATGACATAGTGTAAATGAAGAGTAATAAAAATAAATGAGATTCAAAGCAATTATTGTCCAAACTGCTTGGCATTGGAAGTCATTTGGGAACATTTAGGACTCTGAACCAAATAAACTTACTATTATATAAAATATGACAGTCAAATGCATAACAGTAATCCCTGAATTTCAAGGGTAAATCACTTGGCTATAATAATTTAAAATCCATGAGCATTTATTATAGAGTATACTGCACAATGTAAATATAAAACTGGCTATATATCCTCCAATAACACATTGATTTTCATTTATTTCAGTAATGGAAGAGAAGTAATCATTCTCCATGAGGTATGTGTTTAAGGATATGTCAAGTTGTGAAGAACTTACTAAGTACCTCTATTTAAACCTCTTTCGTGTTTAAAATATTCAAACCATGTTTACAGTATTCCAGGGGCATTTTATTATAAAATATTTTCAATGTAACATTTATTATGGTGTGAAAACTCTAGCAGTTAATACATACTTATGAATTTAAATTTGTCAGAGTCAGATGCAAAGTCATCTGTATTTGAAAGTGAGATCTAGGAGGCAGAGTAATGTTTCAAATAATACAGTAGTACTGGTGTATACTGATAATACATATTCTTAAAAGAACACAAAATAAAACAAAATTGGTAGACACTGCAGGACACTGGTAAGAAGGGTTTAGCTATACTAACCGACAAATTGAAGGAACACTACTGCTGGCTGGCAATACCATATGAAATGTCTAGGCACTACAGAAATTGTGGAGATCTGCATGATCTGGAAGGTTCTTCAATATCCCCCATGCCCTATCCCATTAAAGGTCTCAAATATCACTAAGTGTTTGCTGTGATGCAGATGAAGGAAGGGAGCACCACCAAATGAGAGGGTCTAGTATCTCCACCCAGATCCTTCCTGATAGCTTCACCAAAAAACAGAAGACTTAGTCCAAAGGAAGGCTGTCCTTAGAGCATTTTAAGGCCCGTTTTAAGGTCCTTATATGACAAGTGAAAAAATAATTTCATTTGAAGATAGAACTTGATTAAAGGTAGGTGTACACCAAGAGAGTGTTAGCATCCAAAATGGAAGCCAGTCTCTTTATAGCCTAATCTTGGAAGTGGCAACTATAATAAAAGCGATTCATTTGTGTTTGCTTTTGTTCTTGTTATTGCTATTAGTGTTATTAAATTTATGCTGCTGCAGCATTATCAGATCTGATCACCTATTTCCATTGAACCTTTACATTGAGTGGTAAAAAGAGGGCATGCTGTCTCTGAACAGCGTCTCTCATCAGAATCCCTTGGGGATTCTTGTTAAGAATTTAGGTTTTTGTGCACCACATTAGCACAAAATGGGGACCTGGAATGTGCATTTATAAAGAAACCCAAGTGATTTTTCACTCATACTCAAGTTATACATTGCAAAAATCACAGCATTAGCTTGTGAATTAAAGTTACATTCCCAATGGTATTTCTATTCTACACTTAATTTAAATTCTAGGAAATATCAAGTTCTAATTTATTTGAAACCAATTGACTTTCCTTATTTACTAATAAAATTTACATTTACTTGTTAGTAGATTTGTTTTTGCTTACTTTCTTAAAAGAACTTTTAATGTGGATACATTAATCATTCTTTTCATTTTAATTAATGATAAACTAGATTCCAAAAACTGGTATGTAATTTTATTAAAATTAATCATAATAAAATTAAAATAATCACATTTAGGGATGTGCAATTCCTTCTACTATGGATGAAATTTCAGTTGCTATTTATATAATTCAAAATGTATTTTAGAGAATTGTAATTATATATCAAACCCTGACTGCTGTTAACTATTTCTTCTGCTCCAACACTGTGGTAATATTACATATTACATTTACATATCAGGACTATGAGATGTGGGGGTTCAAAATGACTGACAATGGACACATATAAACTCCTTCTTTCTAAAATCACATGGGAATTACAGAATAATCCCCAAATGATGTAAATAAACCAAATAAAGACATAGACATACTGAAAACCCAGGAAGTTTCCTTTGTAAGAATAAATTTCTGAGGTATTCCTGGAGAACATAGAGTCAATAAGACCAGATTGACTGTAGAGAAAAACTTAATCTAAAACTGCCATGACCCAATGTAGCCAAAATTAAAAAACAAAAAACAACTTCAAAATAGTAATATTTCAATTATCCCCAAATGTGTCATTAGATCAAGAAAATCTGGGGAACTAAGTGAGGTTATTGCATAGTCAAATATGAAATTCATGAATGATGTGTTAGTTATCTCTTATCCTTTTCTGTGTCTGTAGTACTTGTCACAGAATAAATTCGCAAGGATACCTCTCAAAAGATATGGAGTAAGTTAAGTTCTTAGAAAGGGTATTGCAGCTGAAGAGATGCTGGAAGGTGCTCAGGACAACTTCTGGTCATTATACTAAGAATGTCCTTTCAATCCTAGTTTATAGAGAAACTGGACCAGACTCAAATTTATAATTACAACCCAAACTGGAAACACATAAATTAGAACCGCATCCACTATCTGGCAAAGAAAAATACTTATTGTGTTGAGTGATATAAAAGAAGCCCTTTAAATTGTTAATATTTATCAATGTTAACTAATATTATAAATTAATACTTCCATCATGAGATGATAGATATGAATGAACTTTATTGCTGTAGAAATGATAGATGTTTCTAAGAATATGATTCTAACAGATTTGAGACTGTTACATGTATGGTTATACTATTATGATTAATTATCAGAGTTGGAGGATAAATATTGAGTGCATATTAATAGTGAAGAAAGAATCATAATTTTTTTTGTTTCTCAGAATTAACTATTGTATCAAGATAAACAAAACCCAGTATTGTTAGAGCTGAATATTGGGAAAACTAGAAAAAATAAGATTTTACTGGCCATAGTTTGAACTCTACAAGTTACCCTGTGTCCAGACTGAGGGTAGAATTCACTGGAATTCACAGATCCCCATGGATAGAGGCAAACACATACACACACACACATAGTTATTATCATTTTTCTTCAAATTATAAACTAAGCCTTCAGGCTATCCATTAATCTTACTAAACCAACACCTGATCCTCAGAAAAATAGTCTCACTCTCATTAAGTTGAAGCAGCTGTCATCCCAAAGAAAATAAGCGGGGAGAAAGACAATGTTCTATTTCCAGGAGCTTTAGAAAGAATGTCCATCAGGAGCTCTGTGGCTCAACACATACACCAATATGTCCATTCCCTTTAACTGGAATGGGGCAGAGCGAATCTGTTTCCCGGAGTGAAATGTGAAAGGGCAGGTATTTTATTTCATATCTTCCTGGTTCTTCTACATGAAAAAAATGGCTCCATTTTTAACAGGCTGCCAATATAGACAACTTTATCACAGTGCATGGCTGTTCTGGCAAATGACTTTGATTATTCTATGTCCTGATACTGTGAAAATCAAGAAAAAAATATACACATACATATGTATGAATAGCTTCTTTTTACAAGAAGAGAAAAATGCGAGAAACTTTTCTCTCCAAAGAACAAAAATCTCTTCTTATGGAAGTGAGATAAAAAGCCCAGGCACCCTTATTTTATTGTGGTAAAGGATTGACCAAGTAACTAATAATCTTGTGTTTGAGATTTAAAACTACCTTCTGTCTCTGTCTTCCTTAATTTAACCTAAATTTCACAAAAATACATAACATTTTTAATTTTTGAAATTGAGTCTTTTAAAAATAATACTGACCAATAAAAAGGTTTTACAAAAAGTTTTTTAAAAGGATTAAGTTCAATAAGACTTTGAATTTCATGAGTTTAAGATTGATTTTTTAAAAGAATTTATATAAACTCCAAAGTCCAGAAGAGAACCTGCCCCTAAGGCAGTGCTTAATAAACTATTGTGAGTGAAGGTATGGTAATTCATGTTTAGTTAGAGTGGGCATATGTGACCCTTACATAAAGGAAAATTACTAAAATGTTTTGTTTTGTCTTACAGTGTACCCAGTGATTATTAAACAACATATATTCTGCAACTCTGTCAATTCATTTCTAGGTGGTATTCTATTTCTCAATAAGGGATGTCCTCTGGTTAGTGGTTCTCACTGCTTAAAACAACTAAACCCTAGAATAGGTCACTGCGAAAATGATTGCTATGGAATTACTCAGTTCATGGTATACTCTTATAAAAAGCATTAAAAATATGCTAAATTTCACACACTAAAAACCTAATATGGAAAAAATAAGATTAGATTGTTTTAGGAAATGTATCAGGACTAATATTTATTTGATGAAGAGAAATTCTTTCTCAAGGTTGCATTACTGGGAGCACTCTGAACTTTCAGGTACTCACTTAATAAAAGATATCATACATGTTGTATTTTGTTTATGAACAAAATCCACATTAAAATATTTTCCAAAGAACATAATTATTTATTAACAATATTTTATTATGATTGTATCTAAAGTATTAATTTTAACTATATTTGAATATGTGTGTAACCCAGTAACTTTCAAGTCTTGCCAATTTATGTAAAAATAGGCTCAATCTCACAGTTATGCAGAAACATGCCCTAAAACACTTAAAGTAACCTCAATGAGCTTAATTCTTGTATTGAATTTGAAGTTTACAAGACTCCAAAGAATGACGCACCAAGTTATATCTAGTATGGATATCTCAACACAAAAAAATTTCTCCACATAAAAGCCAATTTCAACATAAAGATTTCTCAAACAAAAGCTAAAACTTTTAAAATACTTGCATACACAATTAGGGATAGGGATAAGGAAAGGGCAGAATGAAAGAATCTCATAAAGCTACAAATTATGAGTCTAAAATTATCTTATTAAACATTTCTTTTAAATAAAGGAAATTCACTTTGAACTTGTTGCAGCTTTCACATTTGTACATAAAGTATTGCCAAATTTTGGAAAAGAGATGCATGCACATGGATGACAGTGTGGTGATTGTGGGGGAGGGGGAGAAGTATAAGCAGGTAAATGGTAATGGGAAAATATAATGAAAATAAATTTAAAAGACACGATTCTAGGTATGCTGGAAAAGGTATAATAAACATAGGGGATTGTTCCATAGTTATTGATTTTAAGAATTTCTTTTTTATTTTCTCTTTTCTTGAACATATTCTTATTTCTTACTTCTTATATTTTACAATTGTAGTTAATTAATTGTTTTCTTAAAAAATTAAGTTAGAAATAAATATGTATATTTAAGTGAAAAATTTATGTAAGTAAACAAGGAAGTTGTTTATCATAGGAGAAAGCAATGAACTGTAAACAAAAGTACTAAGGAATAGAAAGATCCAGATTATTTCTCTCTGTTTTTAATTATGAGTTTTCCATTTAACAGTAACTTGTCCAGTGAATGATCTTTACATTCAAAATAATTCCATGATTATAAAATAAATCATTGAAGATAAAGGCATTAGAAAACATTTGTGTGCCCGAGATTCCTCTCCTGAATGTTAGAACATATGACAAGCTAATTGTGGAACATTTATTTTAAAAAACCAGAAAGAAAGCAATTTCTTAAAAACAAAACAAAGACCATAAAAACACATTTTCATACCCAAAGTAATATTTGTTAACAAAAAGATCGAACAGAAGGGAAAGTACAGGGAAATATAGTCACATGTTATAACACTAGAAATGGTCAGTGTTAAACTATTTTAAAAATTTTATTTAGTGATATATATATATATATATATATATATATAAAGAAACATAAATTTGTTTTTCCATGTATTTATACATTTATTGATTGATTCTTGTATGTACCTTGACCGGGGATCAAACTTGCAACTTTGTTGTATTGGGACCATGCTCTAATCAACTGAGCTATCTGGCCAAAGTAGTCAGTGTTAAACGTTTTTGTTTTAAAGATTTTATTTATTTACTTTTAAAGAGAGGAGAAGGGTGGGAGGAAGAAAGGAAGAGAAACATCAATGTGGTGTTGCCTCTGGTGTGCCCCCTACTGGGGATCTGGCCTGCAACCCAGGCATGTGCCCTGACTGGGAATCGAACCAGTGTCCTTTTGGTTCTCAGGTCTGTGCTTAATCCACTGAGCTGCACCAGCTAAGGTGGTGTTAAACTTTTCTTTAACTTTATATGTATAATATATATTTCATATATATATGTGTGTGTATATATGTATAAAGTAAATATATATAAATTCATTGTAGTGTGTGAAAAACAGTAAGAACTATATGAATGTTTCTATTAGTTACTGTTTTTGCTACTACACATTTTATTTAAACCATAAACATTTTAGATTTATCTTATGCTTAAAGGTCCTAAGATAAATAATATATCATATAATTATTAATTCATATAACATTTTTGTTATTCACTGTTAGACATCAAAGAAGGTATAAAAGTAAAATTTCTGTAAATTAGTCACATTGAAACTAATCGACAGCATACTTCTTAAAATAATTTTTTGTTGATAAACAAAACAAGTTATAGCAACTTGATAATATTTATACAATGTAATATTGTGTCTGAATACTATATGAGAAAAATAAAATTTAAAATATTATAAAATCATTTGTAAATGGGAAAAAATAATACCTTTTCTTAAAGTTAAAATTAGAAAATAGAGAGTAAGGGCATATGTGTATTTACATATTCACAAATAAAAATATTTGGAAGACAATTGAATCTGAATTTTAATAATACATTATATAAGTAAATGCATCTATTTATAAAGTGTCAAGGTACATTAAATGTGTCAAAATCATTATTTTTATCATTTAGAAATTACCTGTGAAGTAACAGAAAAAGCTCATATCATGCATGTGAGGGAGAAGGAGCTGACTCAAAGCTCAAGAATAAAAAGTGAGTAATTTAAGGTCTACATGAGGATGAAGAAATGTCAAGCAGAATGTAATCTTGGCTACAACAGAGGTGATAATTATTATGGGACTACAGACGGATGGAAAATAATTTATGTTGGGGGATTTAGTAAAGCTTTAGAATGAAGGCGGGAACATCTGAAATGGAATTGGAGAGGATAACATGAGAGGCAGATATTTGAGTGAAGCAGGTGTAAAATACAGAATACTGAAGGAAGAAATGCATCCATTCAGAAAGGATGTTGAGGAAAAGAAAATAATTGTGTTGAGAACTTTTTGGTGCTTTTTATTATGGTTTCTAGTTGTTATAAGATGCCCTTTAGTGGTGAAATATTTTTTTCCCACTGGATAGGAACACAGACTAATTATAGTCATTAATACCAAATGCATTAATGCGGATCTGGCCACATTTTAAGTGTTCTTCATGCACTAATTTATTTAATCCTAACAGCAGCTATGAAAGTATGATCTTTATTTTACAGATAAGGAACAAAGACCAGGCAGGGTAAACAATTTGCTCAAGCAAACACAGCCAGTGATAGGCAGTACTACTAACTTAACCTAAATAGACCGGTCCCAAGTCTGTGTTCTTAACCATTACACTATATTTACTGCTTCTCCAAATTTTAAGGGTGAAGTCCTAGAAAAAATATAACAGCACTTAAAATTCTTATGATTTTTCCACATAAGAGTAAGAATTCAAGCTATGTCATTCATAAGAAAATTTATTTTTTCCAAGAATATCAAGCTTACTAGAAATCTTATAAATATTCTTACATATTTGTTCTCAATATGTTTTCTCTGCTACGTTCATAAAATTGAATATGTAATGTGAATCGAAAATGACAAACTACTTTCTGAAGAGGTGTTATCTGTCTGCAGTTGCCCTGCCCTCCTGCAGAGGCCGCCCTCGCTGCTGCCTGAAAGGTTGTGTGGTTGTTCCAGCATCTCTTTGCTTCGGCCTTGGTTCAGTAGCTCTTTGCCAGTGAGCCCAGAGTGTGGGCAGCTCGCTGTATGGGAGGGCACGGAGTTGATGGAGCACCCAGGGAGTTACCCACATCAGCCAAGGTGGTGGCAGGGGGAGGTTCTTAGAAAGAACCTTAGATAGAAAGATAATTGGATAGGGGAAAAAGCCCCCCTCTCCTCTTCTGGTACCAGATTGGGGGTGGGACTAGGCAAAGGCAGGCCTGTACCACATCAGTCAAAAGAGCAGCAGGGAAGGTAATGGAGGAAGGAAGCCCGTCAATCTAGCCTGGGGAAAGAAGGGGCACGAGTCAGGCACAAGCTAAGCTACCTGGATGACTGCTTAGTAGCTGCCTGTGGCTTCAGAGTGCTGTTCTTTAAATTGGGGCAGAAACTCTGGACACTGCCATTTGTCCTGGTCTTGCTGAGGAGATTGGCTTTGAGATGAGAGTCTGCCATTCCCCCAGATCACACAGCAACTGAATAAAACCTCTTTCCCTTTCCACCAGCTTTTGCCTCTTTAGTTTGGTTTTTGTGGTGACTGGCAGCTAAACTCCCCCTTTTGTTTGGTAACATATATACAAGTAATATTGGTTCAAATAATTCATCTTTCCTTCTTCAGCTACATGGAAAGTATTTATTGATAAAGAAGGTAGTTTCTTCCAGAATTTTCTTTGATTTAATCTTTACTGTATTTTTTTCCCATTGCCATTTAGTCACCTTATACTCCCCTCCCCCCAGCTATCACCACACTGTTGTCCATGTCCATGAGTCCTTTTTCCGCAATATGTCTCCCATAACCTCCCCCCACTAGCTGTCATCCTGCTCTCCATCTATGAGTCTGTCCCCATTTTCCTTGTTGATTCAGTTTGTTAATTAGATTCCTAATATGAGTGAAATCATATGGTATTTGTCTTTCTCTGACTGGCTTATTTGACTTAACACAATGTTCTCCAGGTCCATCCATGCTGTCACGAATGATTATTCATTGAAGTGCTATTTACAATTGTGAAGATATGGAAGCAGCGCAAGAGTCCATCAGTAGATGAATGGATAAAACAACTATGCTATTTCTTTGCACAATGGAATACTCCTTGGCCATGAAAAAGAAGAAAGTCTTCCAGAATTTAATGAAACAAAATCAAGCAAAAACTATGAATAAGCAATCTGAAATATATATAGTATGCATGCCATATACTAAAGAATATATGAATTCGGTTCAAATCATACTTTATTTTTCTTTTTTTGATCTTGGATTAAAATATTTTGTTCATTTATATTCACATTTACTTTAGAGAAATACATTATTTCATGAAAAAACTGTGTAAGCCTACTGTCAAATTAAAAAAACTTGGCAAAATCTGTCAACATTGATTTTAAAAATATCACCCACGAGTTTTTCAAAATGAGTCACAATAAACGTTAGGGTTCTGAGTCAGTCTGTGAAATCACTGATTTTAACTATCTTCTGAGATCTAGAGACCGAATATTTGTCAGCTTCCCAATTTGTTCTGAAACCTTTAGCTCTCAGGTGAAGTCTTTGTCTTTCAGACGTGTCTCTTTCTCACATTAGAGTCTAGCTGTCTGCACAGTGTGTGTGCTCCTAAAAGATGACGCGAAGATTCAAAGGTGTCTCCTAATTAGATAGATGGTAATATCAGAGACAGTCTTATTCTCTCAGTCACACACAAAACACACACGTGTGTGCTTGCTTCCACAAATATGGAGTTTGTAGTTAGCAAAATGTGGATTTGTGTACTATTTGCAACATTGTTTATCTGGTTTATTCCTAAACTGGAAAAAGAATCATTCCTAGGGAATGTCTTGAAGTAACAACACTATGCCCTTAGTGTTTGTGATCTTACAGAGCACTCTTCCTTCTTTGAAATGGAGCTTGTCCCAACTCTTCCACTCACCCATGTCCTTCAGTGCTGCCCCTGGAATCACTCCCTCCGCCAGCGTTGTCACCTACCTACAGATCTGAAAAGCTCACTCCCACCAAATATCTGCTGCTATCACATAACTTTTAAAGTAGTGACTATTTTATGTGTGTTGTGCATTTAAGCAGAGAAACATTTTAAAAACACCGATAGGATTTTCATTTTAAGAATAAAATTATGTATATATGATCATACTCCTCAAATCTATAATGATTAAATTAGTTATTAATAATTTTTGACTAAAGTTGTTATATCCTTTAAAGTGCTTTGATATAAAATAATACATGTTAGTCTACTAGTCTTTAAGTTAGTTCTTATTATTTGACAAAGGGAATGTTCAACTCATTTTTGAAGGTAAGTCATTCAATTTATTTCAAATACCAGTGATATAAATATATTTATATTAAATATTTTTTCTTTTATATAGCAATGGCATAACTAACTTAATGCTAGGAAACCTTAAACTATCTTTGTCACTTTTTTGATGATTTTTTTTCTTAAAATGCTCTGTTTTAATATATAGAACATTTGATATTTAAGTATTTGTGTTTTTATGTCAGTCAGTTGGTATTTTATAATAGAAGGTTTTTCCTCTTAATCTGTATAAAATCTTTAAGGGTTTGTTTACATTTTAAGGAACTAATTTTTTAAAGTGTGTTTTTATTTTTATTTTCTTCTTGGAAAATGTTAATATTTGCTTTATACATTTGGCCTTATATTCATGTTTTTTCCAATTTACTTAAGAATGTCTTTTTTAAAAATATCAAAATACACAACCATTTATAATCTTCTGTTAATTATTATCCTAAGTAATTACAGCAGCATACAGAGAGTTGTCCTAACCATTTAATAAATTACAGTAAGATTATTTTTTAAATAGTCCATGATTTTTAATTTTTCAATTACTATTGACATTCAGTACTATTTTATATTAGTATCAGGTATACGGCATAGTGGTCAGATATTTTTATAATTTACGAAGTGATATTTCCAGTAAGTGTAGTATCCGCCCAGCACCATGAGTAGTTATTACAATATTATTGACTGTATTCCTTATGCTTTGGTTTACAGCTCTGTGACTATTCTGTGGCTACCAATTTGTATTTATTAATCCTTTCCTCTTTTTCTCCTTTCCCTCACCCTCTTTCCATCTGGGGACCATCAATTGGCTCTTGTACATATGAGTCAGTTTCTGTTTGGGCTATTCATTTATTTCATTCTTTAGATTCCACAAATAAGAGAAATCATACAGCATATGTCTTTCCCTGTCCAACTTATTTAATTTAACATAATGGCCTCTGAGTTCATTCATGTTGTCACAAATAGTAAAACTTCATTTTTTAATGGCTGAGTAATAGTCCATTGCCTGTGTGTACCACCTCTTCTTTATCCACTAGTCTACTGATGGATGCTTAGTTTGCTTCTATTTATTGACTATTTTTAATGTAAGCAGGTAATTTATTATGAAGAGTCTTAATAGTCTATTGTTTTCCACCAGCATAATGCTCTTCACCATTGATAGGGGAAATGGTGTACCCTCAAATAGAATCAGTGTCTGGGATGCTGAAGTTACATCTGTTGTAAGGGTAGAAACATCCCAGTGTCTGGGATGCTGAAGTTATGTCTGTTGTAAGGGTAGAAACATTTTCCCTCTTCCCTTCCATGTTCTTTGGCTGGTCTAATAATTAAATTGACATAAAGCAGATTAATAGGACAAAAACTTTAATTAATTGCATACAGAAGCCCCATAAAATGAGACTCAAAGAAATGACCCAAAGAGAGAGCTTTTATGCTTATGCCTTTTATTCAAAGAAACAACGAGGTTGTGAAGAAGTGACAAGACACAGACATTTGGGCTTGGGGTAGTAAATTAGGGACGAAGTAACATGGCTTGTTTACGTAGCCTTTCTGGTCCTAAATTCCCGAGCTCTGGTGAAAAGGATGTATCTCTACCTTCTTGTACAGGGAGGAATTCTTTCACGTGGGAGATTTATTTCCTGCTTTCAGGGGAAACAAAAGAGGGTCACACTATTGTTCTTGCACTGTCTGTTTTCTCAAATTCTTTAATTCAAAAACAAAAAGGAAAAAAGAACTCATGGGCATGGACAACAGTGCTGTGATTGCTGAGGGTAGGGGAGTTTCAGGGGACTAAATAGTAATGAAAAAATACAATAAAGATTAAAAAAAACAAAGAAAAAAACCCCAAAAGATGCCAAGTTGATATATTTTGCCATAGTATAGTCTGTTTTTCCTTCACTGTCAAGAGAAACTAATAATTTGGTATTTTGGGCTGAAAAGCAAGCAATACTGTAGCATAATTGTTGTTTAATTCACTCACTTCTGTCATGTCCAAGATAGAGATCTTGATCAACATTTCTCTTAGATCTATGTTAGAAATCTATTTTCATGGCTCATATGATTCTGGTTTTCATTTGTTCAAATAGGAAAGATACAATTACTCACATGCTTTTTTTGTAAATTAACTCTTGGAATCCTAAAAGATAAATTTAGAGGGTATTTTTTCTAAAGTGTTGTATTAAGTAGATAATAATACCAAAACCAAAATAAGCTAGTAACTTGAAGATCTGTTTCAACCATTCTGTTTATCAAGTATACTTTCCAAAAGTTAGTGTAATCAATACACCTGATAAAGTTTATATAAACTCTCAAAAATGTGAAAATTTTGCATATTGACTCTACCCTACCTGATGCACATACACTATCATTGGAATGTTTGCCATATTTCTGTCATCTTAACAAGCCTTGTTTAGTAGTTAGTGGCCAATGTTCTGCTGCGATGCTTGGCTTTGCTTCTTCTACTTCTGTGGGCTTGGGCAATTTACTTGAATATTCTGGTCCTCATCTGTAATATGGGAATAATGATAAAACAGACTATGCTATTTAGTGTGAAACCCTTAGTCTCTCAGAATCAGGTATTGTGAACTAAAGAAAATATATCTATCTTGCTGTTGTTTTATTCTAAGTGCTGGGTCCAGTGACTGGATAGGGAGTGACTGGGTCCAGTGACTTTTGCTACAGTATGATTTCTTAAATAAAGGGAAATTATGCATTCCATCATCATATGTGGTATAACACCAGTTTGTGCTCCACTGAATGGTGTGTCCCCTTTGGCCATATGTTTTGTTTAGCTCTAAATTCCCTCCTCTCTTTCATTGATCTATTTGTTTATCCTGATGCTAATACTACACTGTTTCAATTACTATGGCTTTAAATTATGTAGAATACATTCTCTATCATTATTCTCTTCTACACTGTTTCAATTACTATGGCTTTAAATTATGTAGAATACATTCTCTATCATTATTCTCTTTCAAAATTGGTTTAGCTGTCTTAGATCTTTTTTATTTATATGTAAATTTTAGAATCAGCTTATTGATTTCACCAAAAAAAGACTACAGTAAGTGTCTAGAAAAATTTAGTCACAATTTTATAATATTGTTTCTCTCAATCAATGACCGTTTTTATATTTCTCCACTTATAGTTTGTTGTAAGTTATCCTGGAAATTATACAATTTCTAGTTCTCACCATCTTACATTTATTTTATCAAATACCACAAGGTATTCATGCTTGTTCATGCTACTGTAAATTGTACTTAATTTTTTTAAATTTTAAAAATAATATGTATATTTTTAAATCCTCTCTTTTAAGACCTCTGTGAAGGAGGACTGGTGCTGCCTTCCCTTCCTCTGTTATAGTGTCCCAAAGGTGTGCTTTTGGCCCTTTGTTTTTTTGAAGGATTTTTTGATAACTTTTTATAAAATTGATGAATTGTAAGTAACAATTATAGGGAAGTTATAAAGAATCTAGAATCTCATACATTAAAACATGAACCCTAAGAACAGGTTTATAGTTCTTTAGTTTTTAGTCATTATTTTTGACCTTTTGACTTTGTGTGTGTGTGTGTGTGTTGTGTATTGTTGCAATTGACTTTTCTATATTAAGATCATATATTGCTTACTTGGAAAATCTAGTAGTTTTTTCATAGGTTCCTAAGATATTTTCTATGTACAACATATCAACCATAAAAGTTTTATTTCTTTTTATCATTCTATATAATCTTTATTTCTTTCCTTTGCCCAATTCTACCAAGTAAACTAGTACTAATAAACTGGTACTTCTAGTTTATTTTAAAATTAAATTATTGAGAGGAAAAAATTATTTTGTTCCTAACCATGAATAAATTTTAAAGTTTCACCACTAAATAAAATTTTGTCAGTACCTGATCAAATTTAGAAAGTTACTTTTTATGAGGGGGTACCCCCCAAAACCTGGAATTATCTTCTGGAGGGCAGGTTCCTTGTATTATAGGCTTCTCCCACAAATTGACTTTTCTAGAAACACACCTGTACCTGCTGGTGTTGTTTGGAGAGGCAGCATTTGGCTTCAGTTAATTTTTTAAAAACTCTTTCATGAGCTTACCCATTTCATGATGGGTGCTTTAGGAGTTCAGCTGCCCACACCGCTCTGAGTGTTCTGTTGAGGGCCACCCTGCCTGGTCTCAGGAAGCTGTGACTTAGGCTGAGCGAGAGACCTCCGGATCAGGAGCCACTAAGGAGACAAAAACTTATTCCCCTGGCATGAATGCTACCTGTTCTGTGCCTGGCCTTTAATGCCAGATCAGTTACCAATGACGGGTAACAATTCTCTAGGATAAGGAATGAACCTAAGACAGGTGCTGATCTCGTAAAGGCCTCTGTGGAATAAGTATCACGAGACTGTGGAAATAAATGAAGGGGCTGTGGAAAGGAAGGGGTGACCGGCATCTACCCCTGCCCCCTCTTAGCCTGAGTCTTTGTACTCAGATGTGAGAAATCCAAGTCTCCTTGCTGCCTCTGTCTCCAACCCTTAGCAAATAGTCAAAGGGGCAGCTCAGACGGGAGACGGTGGACCCCAGGGGTAATCAGGCCTGGGACAAAGAATATGCAAGATCCTGTGAGATCTGTTTGCTGGAGGATGTTATTAACTTGGAATTTGAAGGCACAGTCAGGAAACCTTTGAAACCTATAGTCTTTTCATATGATAAAACTCCAATCTCTGCCCAGAATCACAACAGAAACTCTGTTAACATCCTTGTAAGATATGTGTTCCCTTTGATCCCTTCTGCCAGACTGTCAATCCACAAACTGTGTCTACTTTCTCAATAAAAACCCACTGGGACAAAGGAAGGGGCTCTTCCCCCTAGGAAGGTTTAGCCTGGAGCGGCTCAGAGAATTGGAGAGTGAGCACTCCATCTTTGACTTCCATTCAGAAAACTGTTTCTGTGCATGATTATTTCTATAGTGGGTTTTTGTGTGTCCATAGCCAGCCAGGAGATAGAGCTGGGTTCTGCACGCTTCAGTCAGACAGCCGAGTGTTTAAGCGAGGTTTGAAAATCGCTACAATGTAGCGATTTGGTCAGCAGATTTTGACCAAAAATGGCATTTCACCTGATCTTCTTCCTAGTGACCTTTTTTTTTGTATTCCCAGGTTAAAAAAAGTCCTCAAAGGGAAACATTTTGCCTATGTGGAAGTGGTGAAACCAAAAATGGCAAAAGCACTAAAAATCACCAAAATTGACAAGTTCAAAAACTGTTTTGAGCTGTAGTGAAAATATCAAAATAGGTATATTGGTCAAATAGAGAACACTTTGAAGGTGACTGAAGTTTAAAAGTGTAAGAATAAATACACCTTTTTAATAAATAAATTCTGTTTGGGGGGCCCACCCTCATAATCCTAGTTTTTACTGCTTAGGTCTATGATCCACACTGAGTTAATTTTCTGTTTGGATAAAGTAAGAGTGAAAGTTATTTAATTTTTTCTCACATGATATCCACTTATTCCAAAGCCTTTTTTTTTTCTAAAAATGTCTCTTTCTCCACTGTATTTGTTTCCAAACTTTTGCTGAAAATTAATTAACCATGTATGGGTATAATATACCTATTTATTGATTTTACTATTTTATTCTATGTTTTTATATTTACTATAATATAATATCAATGTGATTAAAGTGGGCTTATAGCAAATCCTGAAGCCATGTAGTACATATGTTCCAAATTTGTTTTCTATATGGGCTTCTTTAGGTCCATTGCATTTTCATAAAGGAATTGATTCACTTGTTGATTATTTTAATAATAATATTCCTTTGCGGTATTAATTGAGATTGCATTCAACCTATAAATTAATTCATGAATGAAATGACATTTTGAAAATTCTATTTAACAAAGAAAGTCTCATGCCTTCTTTTGATCATACTTTAATCATACCATCATACTTTAAACAACATATATAAGAAATGAAATAGACATATTAAAACAACCAAAAGCTATTTGATAAAATAAGGAAAGTTATATACAATTAAGCAGATTAAACTGTTAGACCTGCAGAAGTTATTGATTTCTTAGGGAAAAAGCATGTACAGATTAAAAGGAGAAATGGAGAGGAATACTAGAATTAAGAGTAGTTTTCACAGTAAAGTGGTAGAAGAAGGCAAGAAATACTTCAGAGAAGCAAGGAGTATCTTGTATTGCACACTCTCAGTTGAACTGTGTCCTGACACAACAGTTTAAAAATCCTGATTCAAACTCATGATCTTTAAATACCATTGGTCATTTATTTAATGTGAATATGGATACACTGACTTCCAATTAATAAAATCACTATAGCACTTCTTTTATAAATACATAACACACTCAAATGCATTATAGCATTTTTGCCTAATTGGTACTGCCAGACATTTTACATTTATCCATTATTGGTGAATGGAAAGCATGAATCAGATGACACTCATACTCATTTAAATTAGACTTTATATACAGAGAAATGATTCCAAGTTTCGTTCTAGGGGTAGGTTTGAAACGTTGCTTTTGTGGTTTTCTTTTGTAATTGTAATTGGACTCACTACATTAAGGAACTGTTTTCAACTTCACTGCAGTGGCTATTTTTTTCTTTGTAGTTTATTATCTTTGAAATCACAGTGAGGGTTCAATTTTAAATAATGAAATATACCATTTATTCGTGGTAGGCATATTTGTGAATTAAGATGGTCGTGGGGATTGGCTCATCTTTTCTCTTAGCTGCTGATCAAAGAATCGGGTTCAGCTTGATTTTGCAGCTTGAAACTGGGATGCGTGTTTGACAGAGAAGAGGTAGGCACTAGCAAAGAGAGTTAATAAGTATAATAATACCGTATTTTGTTTAGGTGAAAGTTGGCCTAAATTATAGTTTCTCATTCTTATAAGGATTTAGAAGTCATGGAGCCTCTGTCTTTGTGGACAAAATCTTGAAGGGAACAGGTTGGAGATTTATCCTAGAAACATGGGCATCAAACTGGAATTACTGATTATACATTACACATGTGTTTTATGGAAGGAACGATTATTGTCATGATCATCTTCTAAAGCATTAACAAGAAAGATTCTCTAATATGAATCTTTTTTTAATTTAGCATAAAAAGGCTCCTTTTATTACCCTTGTTTATTAGTACTAGTTTATAAACTTCAATGTAATATAAGATTGCCTTTAAATAGGCAAGGACTTCCTACTGTTTCATTTATTTCTCATTACAATCTTATTCTTTTCTTTAAACTCATTCAAACAGTAGAATAAATTGAGTTCAATTGTTGCTGAACAAGGTGTAAAAAACCTAGTTATATGTCCTACATAAGCAAGATAAGCAAGATAAGCAAGATTCTCATAAACACATTTTTTCCTGGATGTAAAAAATAATTAATTATCCCATAAAAACTCTTACACTCCCTGTATGTGACTGCACTGAACAGCCCCGTATTTTTCTGCTTCTGGTTTTACCCATGTTTGTGGGAGACTTTTGAAACACAATTTATGTGCAGCCACACTTTATTGCACTTTCATCATTATGAGATGGAAAGGCCAATATCATTTTAAAGGTCATAACTGACAGGTTATTTGCAATATTTTTATAGCCCTGCAAGGAAAAAAATTAATTTGTTGCATCTGTTCACATTGAAAAAATTATCTTTGGAAAACATAACTGTAAAAGCCTTTTTTATCATAAGGACTCATAATTCTGCTTTGGGGGGTACTACCTATAATCTCAATAATATTGTGGGAGTTAAATGTAAGTGTAATTATCTGAAGGCATAAATTCTGTGCCTCAGGTATTCATAGGACCATAAAATGCTTCAATCATCACCTACTCTGCCCTCAATTTTATCATATCCACCTGCCTCATGAACCTAGTGTCTTAGCCTTGGTTTCTCGGAAAGGAGAGCATGAGAAATATCTTATGTGTCCAATGTTTATTGGAAGATGGAAGTGAAATGAAAGCAAGAGTGTGAGAAAGAAGGACAGAAAATCAAATGTGGTGTTTATCAATCTGAACATACTTTCAAAGAAAACATACAGAATTGCTCAGCTATGGGGTATCTCCATGAGATTGTATAGCACTACTAATATACGATCCTTGAAGGAAGAAAGGAAAGGCATTTCTATGCTAGTTACTTCCCATCTCTTGTCTCTTATCTATTAAAAAAATTGTGAAGCAATAGTCTACCTGGTTTTTCATAGGCCATTAGGAAAGCAGAAGTTTCTAGCAGGACCTGAGTCCAGCTCAGTGGGACTGGATGCTGGAGATGCTCCAGCTCATGCTGTAGAAGACACGAGAGTGGCCATGGTTAATACCCACCCCTGGCCCCATGCCTACCCCCAGGCAAACTGTGGAAATCACAGATTAGATGTGGCCACTGCATCCAGGGCTTTACAGTCATTCTTTCCACCCTGGAAACAAGGGGAATGAATGAGACCCAAGCAACTATGAGCTGTGTATTAACTCAATCTGTGGCAGTTTAACCTGCATGCAAATCATACCACACTTATGCATTTTTATGGCACATGCATTTGTTATTAGAAGAAGAGGCCCTTAATACTTTTTTTAAAAAAAGAAAGTACAAGTACAATCCTTCCAAATATATGTCAGTTTCAGTATTCTCAGATATAGTCCCTGATGATTCAGGCGATCCCAGAATCAAACTGATATTTATCTATTTCCTTCACCATTCTTTTTAGATTTCATTCACCTTTGGCCATCACTTCGGTTCTCATCTGCTGGTCTGATGGAGTTACAACAACCTTAGCTTTTACATTAAATGTGTCATGTAGCTCATAAGTAGTGTTTTTGGTTTTTATTTCTCATTCAGTCTTCCAGATTGAATTCAAGTGGTGTTTCGAAAACCAAATAAAATGTTCATGTCCATATTATCAAAGCACTTTCAGGTATTTTAGTATAAAGGGCAAATTCCTTACCCAAACCAAAAATAACTAAGTTTTATTTTTGAATACAACCCTCATCCACATCATATTCTTTCTTTGACCACTAATAGCCCATGCCTCCATATGTTTGTTTATAATTACCTTTCTGCCTAAAATGATGTTACTATTGCAAGTATACATCTATACATCATTTAAGCTCATATTCCATTTTTTCTTATACCAAATTTCTACCTATTTGCCTCACAGATGGATTATAGTTTTTTACACATCCTCACTATCTCTATGAATATTCATAAAAGGAAATATTTTAATATGCATAGAATTAAATAGAAAGCTTTTAACTGTTAGCAATTACATTATTCCTAACATTTAGTAGGTGGTTGTATGTCATCATTTTTTCCTTTATTTTATGTTAGTTACTGTGTCTATTGTCAGTCTCAGTAGAGACTCCTCATTGTATGTTCTCCCATTCACATGCTAGAATTTTGAAGTCTAGAATATTTTCTGTTTTGTTTCTTGCTGTGTACCTACTGCTTAGCCTGACACACAGTAAGTACTCAAAATATTTGTTAAGGAATAAATAAGTAAATTAATAAAGGTGAAATCACATTAATCGTGTGACTTTAGCTGCCATCAAAACACTAATATGCTCTATAAGAATCTCCAGAACATTTTCTTCATTCCAGACCTTTCTTTCTTTTGTTTATCTCGGTGTATGAAATTTTGGGCCTTAATACATTTATATATCCATCTATTATTCACTTTATATATTTCCACTTATAGTTCATTAACAACACATATCAATATTTAACATTCTCTCTCCTGACTATTAGAAATCCCTTCACTCTGACACAAGACAGATACTCTTAAAATGCAAATCTTGTTACTCAATTATATTAGGATTTCTGTAATGCTCTCTTCTTTAAATAAAGTTCACTGGATTAGTGATGATAAGGTCTTTTACTATATGTTTCAACTAACTTAACTGTATCACAAATCATTAACATTCCCAAATACATGCAAATTTGAAGAGTAATTACTTCTGAGTCTCTGAAGAAAATGAAAACATTTACTCAAAAAGATATAACCATCATCATGTTCATTGCAGCATTATTTACAATAACCAAGATATAGAAACAACTTAATGTCCATTGATAGATAAATGAATAAAGGGATTGTAATATATGTATATGCTAGAATATTAATATTAAGCTATAAAAATGAAACCTTACCATTTGTGACAACATGGATGGAGCTTGAGGACATTATTCTAAGTGAATAAAAATAAGTCAGAGAAAGATGATAGACAAATAGCACATGGATTTTTCTGTATGTGGAATCTAAAAAATACCATGCTCATAGATACAGAGAACATATTGGTGCTTATATAGGTGGGAGTTGGGAGAAATAGGTGAATGTGGTCCAAAGGTAAAATATAAAGTAATTTATTTTTAAAATTTGAAGAACACTCAAGAAAACATTTCCAATTAACTAACAAGGAAACAAACAGATGAAAATAAAGCACCTTAAATTGTATCACTTCAGTGCAAACCATAGCAGACAAAAGGGATACACAGCAGAGGTATCCAGTGCTGATGTGGTGGGAATGTACCCTGTTTGCCAACCTGACTGTCTTAAACCTCTTGTATAAAAATTATCAGCAAATAGTTATCTTAGAAACAACACTCCCACAGTGATTGGAACCATGTCCATAGATATTTGTAAAATGTAATTAAAAACAAACTAAAAATAATGAAGTGAAGGCTATACAGAAAGGACACAGAAAATAAATGCACACCAGAAATGCTGAATCAGCAATTAAAACAATCCAATACTTATCCACGTTTTTATGTTACAGAAGAGCTACAAAGAGTACTAGAGATTAAAAGTAGGAAATTTTCTCAAGCTGTTTGTTAATGAAGAAAAGGAAAGGAATTATACAATGATTGATGTGAGGTTTGCTGTTGAGCATGCATTTGGTTAATTTGATGGGGATGAAGCATAAACAAGTGCTGATGAGATGAGTGTCTTTTGAAGGACAGTCTCTGAAATACTGTAGAATTCATGGTAGGAAGCTGTTGATGGGGGCATTTTACTAGAACTTTTATCTATATATGGAAGGAGAAGTGTCACAAGATTGAGCCATTGTAAACTGTTTTTGTTTTAAGGTTGGCATGTGATCTATATAACTGATATTGGGCAACATTCCATGTATAACACACATGGACCATTGACCAAATGTGTTGTGACAACATTCAACACAAACTTTTCTACTCCTGCCTCTTCATAGAGTTCATCTTGTTCATGACCACCATTCCACTGAAGCAAGACATTGCCAATCATTGCATAGTTAAAGGATTACTTGACCACATGTCTCTTTTCTAGAGCACAGGTCAATTCTCATGTACCCAAAAATATGCTTTCTTCCAAAAAAAGAACAAAATTAATTTGATCATACATGACACAGGTTTTCCTCGATAGTTTGACAAAATTGTTAACTGCTTCTCTTTTTCTTATTCTCTTGTTCTTCTTAGTCTCCAAAAACATCTGTTATGGATAAAAGTTTTGCTAAAACCAACCATCTGTTACTCCTGCATAGCTATCTACCTTTCAAAGGCTTCATGCCTGAGCCATGAGAATTTCACGTTTATATTTTAATTTGTTTGGTAATTGTATTCAGTATATCCTTGTTGTTAAATACAGTGTACAATTTTCAGCCCTCATTTTTGTTGGACTCAAATTTATTTTCAAATCTATGGCATAACATTTTGATAGTTACACCTCTCCTTCCATAGCTGTCCATGTTCCTCAATCTTACGTTCTGGATTCTCCTTCTCTAACTGGCTCTTTGATGCTGAGGTCACTTCTTTAATCTTGAGACATCTTCTTTTCTTCCTAAGAGATTCATACATCTCCAGATTTTAAATCATGATGTTGGTGATTACAATAACAGCTAATATTTGTGAATATGTATAAACCCCTAGACTTATGCTAAGTGACTTACATAGACTATCTCATTGAATTTCTACACTATTTCCATGAAACAGGTGCCAAGAGGTGTCATTCTGATTCCCTTTTGATAGGTGAAAAAACTGATAGAAAATCATTTGATAAGAAAACTGCAAACGGTCAAGGAAGGTTTCAAATCCCATTGGTCTGATATCTCTGCAGGTCTATAAGCCCATTTTATGTACGGGCTTACTCTCTAGCCTAGACCCCTTTTCTTGGTTTTTACTTTATATGATTAGCAGATTGGAGATGTTCCACTCTAATTTTACACATGCCAAACTTAACCCATTAAATCAATCCATCAACATTTTGCCTTCAAAAATATTCTCCTAGTAAATAAAATTTATATGTTATTCACACAGTTATCATGGAAGTCCTATGTCCACCTCTCACAAATGACCAAGAGTTCTTGATTCTACTTCCTTCCTACCTCATTTATAATCGCTCTTAGTCTTCCACTGTCACTTTGCAACTGGTACCATCTCTGTTTAACAAAAGAAACAATTTACTCAAACGCAAACTAATCCTGTTATTTCATGTAAAATATCTCCACAGTTTTTCTCTTCTATTTAATAAAATCCAAAATAATAATTTCAGGCATTTTTGATGCATTTCCTTCCAACTATATTAAGCTTATCCCACCACAGCATTGTGTCCTCTTACTGTATGTTCTATTCATGTTGAACTTTTATTTTCAGGGACTCTGTAAACACCTCAGGCTGTAACTGACTGGAACTTCATCCATCTATTAAGAAAGTCTCCTTTAGTTGCTTCCAAATGTCCCTCACTCCAAGTTCTGCAATTCTTCCCTATGACATAGCTACATGGCATGTTTTGGCTCAGCTTAGACAGAGTGGGGAACTCATTACATGCTCAAGATGTGAACTTGTTTTAGTCTGATCCTAGGAAATATGGGAAGTGTTAGTGAGTCTGCATGCATATAACTATGCCTAAGGTAAACAAGACCAAATCACAAGAGAGTACATTGCCAGAAACTGATCTACCCTGTTCTCTGCACACAGAGGGTATTTTTCTCTGGATCTCTTGTGTTTTGTTGATGTAGTGATGCATTTCCCATTGCCCCTCTCCTCCTCCTCTACCTCCTCTCTCTTCTCTAGTTTTCCTTATTTTTAGTTTGAATTAACCTATTTATAATTTCATGGTATTTCTCTTCAATATATATGTAGTGAATTTGGAATTCATTGATAAAGGATTTATGAATGTTGGAGGAACAACCACCACACACATTAAAGGTCCATATGAAAATAACTTATCTGATATCAATTGATTTTAATGTTCTGTCTGAAAATTGGAAAAAAAAAGATTCTTTCCACATCCTCTCTTTTCTAGAGATGAGTAATCAATGAAGATGTTTTGTTAGCCTCTGATAATACTTTTCAGTTCACTAAGCATGATCTATTATGCTTAGCACTCTACAAATTAATTAAACTTTTAAACTTTATTTTATATAAAATAAAGTTAGCACTCTATAAATTAATTAAATTATTTAAACTTTATTTTATATAAAATAGTATAAGAAAGTGATGTCTTTTAATTTGTTTTACTTTATTTTGTTATCACTTTTCCACCTCCCCTCCCATGACATTTTGAGATTCTCCCCCATTTACTCATTACACTGAAAATATGTTCCACAAAAGTCTTAATGGAGAAATGCATCATTAAAATGAATTTATTGATGTTAAGTTGAAGATGTTATATAACAGGCTATTATTGTACAAATACTGAATTCAGCTACATTTTGACTGATTGGAAAAAAAAAAAGAATTGTCTTTGGACAGTGAGAAATGCTGTCATTCTTTCAAACCTATTCTGTCCACAGAAGCTATCCTTGGGAAAGCATTCCAAAACTACTCTTCAACATAGACTTTGAAACTTTTTCTACATCATCTTTAGAGTTCAGAGTGTATTAGTAGAGTCTTGGGGAAGCAAATTTATGGGTGAGAAATACATTTATATGCAAACTTGTCTCCCCCCTGCCTTTCATGACATTAATGAAAATCGCAGTAAAAGGTGTGAAAGAATACCACCCCGGCCATCCCGCGGTATTCATCTCAGCTGTGGATGTTCATTAAAACACGCATAATGCACAGAAACTAGCATGATTCTGTGGGGACATAGAGAACATGGCCACCCCCTCTAGTGGGGAGTGCACCTGTTCCTTCCCAGGCAGATTTTTATTGAGAAAGCAGACTCAGTTTGTGGATTCACAGTCTGGTGGAAAGGATCAAAGGGAACAGGTAACTTACAAAGATGCTAACAGTACTCCTGCTCATTCTGGGCAGAAATTGGAGTTTTATCATATGAAAAGACTATATGGCTCAAAGGGCTAGTTTTGGTTTCCTGTCTGTGCCTTTAAATTCCAAGTTAATAACATTCTCCAGCAAACAGATCTCACAGGATCTTGTATATTCTATGTCCCAGGCCTGATTACCCTGGGTGTCCACCATCTCCAGTCTGAGCTGCCTCTTTGGCTATTTGCTTAGCCCTGAGAAGGGCAGGAGACAGAGGCAGCCAGGAAAATTGGATTTCTCACATCTAAGTACAAAGACTCAGGCTTAGAGGGGGCAGGAGTTGATGTTGATCACCCCTTCTTTTCCACAGCTCCTTCATTTCCACAGCCCTGTGAGTCTCATCCCAGAGGCCTTTACATGATCAGAACCTGTCTTAGGTTACCCCTCCCTTGAGGAATCATACCTGTCATTGGTTAACTGATCAAGCATTAAAGGCCAAGCATCAAACAGGTAGCGTTCATGCCAGGGGAATAAGTTTTGTCTCCTTAGTGGCTCCTGGTCAGGAAGTCTCTCACTCAGCCTAAGTCATAGGGGGTCACAGCTCCCTGAGACCAGGCAGGGCAGTCCCCAACAAAAAGGGACTTTTGGCAAATGGTAAGCAAATATCTGTTCTTTGAATATTAAATTTAAAATGTAAGAATATATATTGAAAAGATAGTTTAACTGATTCAAAATTTGCATAGTTCTATACGTGATACCTACCCTCACCCCACCTTTGGCACTCCAACTGACAGTTAAGAATAGGAGCAGGAAGTAAGTGCTTGGAATGCAATTAAATGCAGCATAAATGGATCCTTTTAAAGTATCACAGTTTTAATGGTTACTTAACCTACATCTGACTCCATTTCTTTTTACAGAAAATAGGGGTAATATTTATCATTCATAAAACTTTTTAATATGTCACTCCATTAATCTCCTATCCCTTGGTGTGACCCTGAGAGAGAAAAGTGCTGGATAAAATACAGGGGCTATACAGCTGGCACTCAATTTTAGATATAGAAACTGATATACCCGAAGGCTTAAACTATTGCTTTTTAAAGCTGTTGCAGAAGCTGCAATCTTTTAGAGGCAGGGACTAAATAACTTGGATTTTTGCCTCACTAAGTTACTTAAAAATATAATAAGTTAGTATAGAAGATCACGCCAAAGTAATCAATATTTTATAATGTGGCTTGGCTGCAATATGGATTTTGAATGGTAATCGTGGTAAAAGCATTGACTTTAATGAAGAACTTAGAAATGGCCTCTTAATAAACTTATTGGGATATGACTACTTTTAAATGGCTTTTACTTTGTCCTTGGAATTCATATGATGCATGTGACAGAAGCTTGTTCGGTGTTAACAGAGGATTAGATGAAGGAAATTAATTAAAGCTTCCTTGTAACATTTTCCCCTTGAGCTGCTCAGTATGCTGAAGTGGTGTGACAGGGCACAATCCTTTCTCTAACTCCTAAAATAACTCCGTTGCGTTTAAACACACATTCTTTTTAAAAAAAATCAGATCATCAGTTTTATACTCGTCTCTCTAACCTGACCCTTTCAAGCCGCCACCACCTCTGTGATTTGTAATTACCTTTCTGCCTCTGGTAATCAGACAACCACTAAGTGTGTTCACATATTTCAGAGCCCACCAAGTCACTTTTTTGCCTGTCTTCAATTGAGATGACAAATGTAAGTAGGTTAGGGATATTTGTTTAACAAATCTCCTGGATAAATAAGTATATAAAATGATTTCCTAGGAAAGAAACCATGGCTATGGTTATGTTCTGAGATATTAGATGGGACATAGGTCTATGAACCTTTTAAACACTCTTCATACTATATTGTACCAATTATAAACATCATGACTTTTCAATTTCATATTTTATTTAAAAAGAAAGTTTTGTATTTAAATTCTTACACATTGTGACTTTGTTCTGTTTTTGAAACATTGTTATAAATCTATTAATTCTTAGATGTTAAACCAATTACTTATAATAAAATATAAAATAAAGTAATACAAAGAAAAATTTCCTGATTTACAAAGCAGAACATTTGACTAAGGCATAGGCATGTGAAAAGTAAATTAAGATACAATAGTTTTTAAAAATTATATCAAATTTGATATTTTTGGGATAAACAAATATAAAATTCAGAGTTTGTTACTAATTGCAATAAAATAAAAATCTCAAGTTTTAAAGTCTTATGATGCTGTCATTTTGATGTCAGGATGAAGATGTAAATTGATCCTCTAAAAGTATTGTTAGACTGGAATCTTTCTCCTTCTTGTTATTAAACTATTTAAGTTTTGTACATGATATTGATGAGAAAAAGCAATCTGAAAAGAAGGAACATGGCTTTTGTTTAAAATAATTATCTAGAAAATAAGAAATAGAGAATCAGTAACATGGTTGAATTAATAACACTTAGTGATCAAAACAGGAGTAAGAACTTGTTCACACAGGCAAATTTAACTATTTTTATAATACTGATATTCTAACTAAAATATGTATGTGTGTGTACATGCACACACATGTACTGTCTCACACAAACTCTGCTTATCCAAATTGTTAGTAGAGTTTACTGATTGCATTGTAGTAACAACTTCATGAAAAAGCTAGTTAGTTTTCTTTCTCAAATTAGACTATATTTTCTGAAATTAAAAAAAATGAAACATCACATTGGCAAAGTTTAATTTTACATCTATATAAAAATTACTCTTTACAAAATAAACTTTTATTTATCCATTATTTTAATCACTATAAGATTGACAATTTCATTCTTCTGCAAGCCAAACACATTTAAATTTTGAACCAATCCTGCTAATAAATCTGATGTCTAAGATTAAATGCTTAAAATAACTCAGAGTGCAAATTTGACCAAGTGAAATGTGTTTTTCAGGTTCATGACAATTAAGATGATAGCTACAGTTTTGAAATAAAATCCTGCAAATGCAGTATTTATGAGATTTGGAAATATTATAACACATTCATGCAAAATTGTCTCAAATCATTAGTGAGAAGCACAGTAATTCAACTGTCCAAAAACATGCGTGTAACATTTAATTATGAAAAGAGTTGAAAACACTTTAATTCTCACATGAATTTAAATTCTCTATCTCGTTGTGTATAGTAATGGAACTTGTATCTTACCATTTAGAAATCTAAATTGCAAAATTTCAAGATTCTTTTGTAGAAAAACATAATCTCAGTTATTTTGTAGCATTTCTGATGCATAGGTAAATAGCATAATTACAATTGCAAAATTTTATTTTTTGCTTGGACATTAAAGTAAAAAGTTACCTCAATCACAAAATAAAAGTTTTACTTTAATTAAATCACAATAAATTCTGTCCTTCAGATATTTTTTCAATGAAATGAACCTCAAAATCACACAGTTAATAAAAATAGTGTCCTGTGATTTTTAAGTATATAATTTATAGTAAAATTCAGATAGGTTGACAGCTCATAGGAAGCCCCAAATGCAGAGGTATTTCCACAGTGTTTGCCTAGATTTACATGGGCATTCTAGTAAGAGGTGGTTCCCAGCAGTTAATGTGATATTAATTTATCACTTCTTTACAGTGGGATTTCTCAATGTATAGTTTTTACAGCACTTTTATCAGAACCAGCAAGAGTGCCTATTTCAAATGTGAATTTCTATGTCCTACCAGAGACCAGATGAATCTGAATCTATGTGACAGAGCATGAATTTGCATTTTAATAACTTGTCCAAGTAATCCTTACCCACGTTAAGTCTGAGAATGCATGTATATCCTTATATCTAAATAAAGAATATGTGAAATATATATATCAAATAACACACAGCTGTCAGTCACATCTAGATCAGATGATAAAGTGTTGATAAAGTATTTATATAACAATTATAACCTGCTTCACAAACTTTGAGTATAAATGAGGCAAATTAGAGGACTTAGCATTTCAAGGTCATGGAACTTCTCTGAGCCTTGGTGATTTTCAAGCTTCCTTGAAGAGTTTTGTGTGGTACTTAGTAAACAACAGATAACTATGTTTCAGCATGATCTCGGAATGAGAATCTCTTGGGGCAGAGATCAGGTAACCAGTATATTTAACTTGTGTGGTGACATTTATCATCAAGAAAGTTTGAAATACACTTTCTAGAGTATTCCCAGGCTGACACTACAAAATATTTGTAATAATTTTTCCCTAATTGTTCAGATTTCTGAATTGCTAGTGTGACATTATATCCTTAGCACAATCACTTTAATACTTATGACTATAAACCTGTTATCTATTAACACCCTCTATGTTATTTCTGCTTATACAGGATTGACTTAAATATGACTTCCCGTTACTGTACTTGTATTTTCCAAGGATTCTGTTTAATGAATAATCATTAATGTATTCAATATCTGTACAATATAATCAGTGAGCTGTCAAATAATTTTCCTACATGAATTCGCAAAAGCTTCTTTGCATATGTAAATGCATTAATAGCAGTTAACGTGGTTATACGTATTTTCCAGAAATGCAGAATCTTGAAATATCTGTGTACATTATGGCATGAGATAGACGTAGAAATGATAATTCTTAATGCTCATACAAATACATTTGATTTAAAACTTATATTGAATAATTAAAACATTTTAATGAAAACAGGATTCTCTCTGTTTAGAGAAACAATTATACAACTGTTTAAAAATGACTTTAAAATTCCATTGTATACATTCTGAATATGTTACATCCCATGCAAAACAACAACAGCAAAAAATCAGTTCCTTAGAAGATTCTCTTCTGAGAACTATCTGTGGTTTAGAGTGGATTAAAAGTACAGCCACCTTGCCCAGCCTTTGCCAGTGACTTCCATGCTGAGAAACAGAGGACACAAAAGGCAGAGTTGCATCCTGGTCTTGCAAGAGAAACAGATGAAAAACAGTGGGAGATACATGTTATATGAATCACGTCAGAAAGATCAAACATGTCACTATGTTGATAATAGATTTAGAAGCAAACGCATGTTTAAATCAGGGCACAGCCACTTGAAGAACAGCAGTGATTATTCCCCCAATATTATTATTTTATAAAACTAGAATCTATTTACTATATTTGATAATTCTATTATGTTTAAGACCTTACACAAAAGGATATTATAGTCCTTCAGTTTATTGCAAACATATGTATTTTAAAAAAGAGTCAGCCCTGTAAATACAAAAGTGAATGAATGGATCTATATCAAACTCAAAAGCTTCTGCACAGCAAAAGAAACCATCAATAAAACAAAAAGCTAGCCAACTGAATGGCAGGAGATATATGCAAATGATACATCTGATAAGAGACTAAAATCCAAAGTATACAAAGAAATCATATAGCTCAACAAAAACAAAAGGCAGATAATTCAATTAAAAATGGCAGATAGTTCAATTAAAAATAACCCTCAACAGATATTTATTCTAATAAGACATAAGAATGGCCATCTGATGTATGAAAATGCTCAATTTCACTAGCTATAAGGGAAATGCAAATCAAAACCGCAATGAGTTATCACCTCACACATGTTAGAATCACTATTATCAATAAAACAAGAACCAAAATGTGTTAGAGAGGCTGTAGAAAAAGAGAACCCTCACAGATTGCTAATGAGAATGTAAATTGGTACATACTGTGGAAAACAGTATGGAAGTTCCTCAGAAAATAAAAATAGAGATACCATATTGCCTAACAATATTTCATCTGACATTCTACTTAAGAAGTTTGAAAACATTTATTTGAAAAGATACATGTACCACTATGTTTGTTGTTGTGTTATTTACAAAAGTGAAGACAAGGAAACAACTTAAGTGTTCTTCAATAGGTGATTACATAAAGAAGATGTGGAACAGAACCACAATGGAATACTACACAGCCACGAAAATGAGGAAATATTCCCATTTGTGACAACACAGATGGATCTTTAGAGTATCACACTAATTTCGATGTGTCAAATGGAAAAGGACAAGAACCATGTGATTTCACTCATATGTGGGATATAAAACTGAAAGCAACAAACCAATAAATAAAACAAACTCATAGATCCAGACAACAGTACTTAATGGGAGATGGGTGGGTAGAGGATGAAGAGAGTAAAGGGGGTCAAATATATGTTGAGGGAAGGAGACTGGATTGGGTAGTGAGCACACATTGCAATATATAGGTGATGTGTTATAGAACTGTACACTTGAAACTTATGTTGTTAATCAATGTTACCTGAAAAAAATAATTTGAAGAATCAGATCTAACATTAAAGCTATAATAAATATTTTTGTTATTGACACTACCCTATAAAGCACATCACATTTTTAATAAAAAGGGGGAAAAGTTGACAGAGATATAAATCCAAAATTTTTCCTCTGCATCCAGTGGTGATATTTATATGCTAATTCTAAACCGATGCAGATTTTAAAAAATAATGAAAGTCATGTTTTAGAATTCTTAGGGAATAGTCCTAACAGTGGTATTGCTAGATCAAAAGGCAGTTCCATTTTTAGTTTTCTGAGGAAATCCCATCCTATTTTCCACAGTGGCTGCACCAGTCTGCATTTCTTCCAATAGTGCACTAGGGTTCCTTTTTCTCTGCATCCTCTCCAACACTTGTTGTTTGTTGATTTATTAATGATGGTCATCCTGACAGATGTGAAGTGATATCTCGTTGTGGTTTTAATTTGCATCTCTCTAATGGCTAGTGATGCTGAGCATCCTTTCATATGTTTATGGGTCCTCTGTATGTCTGGATTGGACAAGTGTCTGTTCAGGTCCCTTGCCCATTTTTCAATTGGGTTGTTTATCTTCCTGTGAGCTGGCTTGGAATCCTGTGAGTTCTTTATATATTTTGGAGATCAAACCCTTGTCTGAGGCATCATTTACAAATATATTTTCCCAAGGGGTTGCTTCTCTTTTCATTTTACTGCAGTTTTCTTATCCATGAAGAAGCTTTTTATTTTGATGAGGTCCCATTTGTTTATTCTTTCCTTTATGTCCCTTGTACTAGGGGGCATATCAGTGAAAATATTGCTGCCTGGAATATCTGAGATTTTCCTGCCTGTGTTCTCCTCTATGATTTTTATGGTGTTGCAACTTATATTTAAGTCTTTCATCCATCTTGAATATATTTTTGTGTATGGTGTAAGTTGGTGGTCGTTTCACTTTTTTGCATGTAGCTGTTCCAATCTCCCAACGCCATTTGTTGAAGAGACTATTTTTACTCCATTGTGTGCTTCTGCCTCCTTTGTCAAACATTAATTGACTATAGAGTCTTGGGTTTATTTATTGGTTCTCTATTATGTTTAATCAGTCTATGTGTCTGTTCTTATATCAGCACCATACTGTTTTGATTACATGGTCTTGTAATACAGTTTGATATCAGTTATTATGATCCCTCCTACTTTGTTCTTCTTTCTCAGAAGAACCGATGTACCTCAATATTCATAGCAGCACAATTTGAAATAGCCAAGTGGTGGAAGCAACCTAAGTACCCATCGATAAATGAGTGGATCAAAAAACTATGGTACATTTGCACAATGGAATACTCCACAGCAGAGAGAAATAAGGAGCTACTACCCTTTCTGACAGTGTGGATGGAACTGAAGAGCATTATGTTTAGTGAAATGAGTCAGTTAGTGAAAGGCAAATGCCGTATGATCTCACCTATAAGTGGAACCTAATCAACAAAACAAATAAGCAAGCAAACTATAACCAGAGACATTGAAATAAAGAATAAATTGAGAATAACCAGAGGGAAGGGGGAGAGGGATAATGGGGGAAAATAGGGTTAAAGTCCACCAAGGAACATGTATAAAGGACACATGGACAAAGACAAATGGGGTAGTTTCTAGAGCGGGAGGGTGGGTTAGGTGGGGCAGGGGGCATGGTGGGGTGAAAATGAAGACAAATGTACTTGATCAATAAAAAATAAATAAATGAATAAATAAAAAGAAGGCCATGTTTTGCTCAAGAATGCTATTGTAAACACACTATATAGATTGTTTTATAGCAGATATTATTTTGCTAAGCTTCAAAAGTCAAATGTTAAATTTTGGGTTTCATTTTTCTCAGATAGTTGTTTCTCCTCATCCTGGAGAATTTGGTGGCTCAATAGCATGTCACCACTACTATTGTCACTGTGACAGAACATTCATGTGCTTAAGATGCACAGCTAAATGGAAGCATACACCGTGCCTATGGATTGGTGGAATTAACATCATTAAAATGTCCATGCTACCAAAAGGAATCTATAGATTCAACACAATTATTATTAAAATAACAATGGAATATTTTACAGATCTAGAATAAATAATTTAAAAAATTATATGGAACCTACAAAAAACCCAAATAGCATCAGTGATCTTGAAAAAGAAGAACAAAGTAGGAGTGATCACAATACCCAATAACAAGCTATACTACAAGGCCACTGTTAACAAAACAGTAGTATTGGCATAAGAACAGACATCTAAATCCATGGATCAGAAAAGAGAAACCAGAGATAGACCCAAATCTCTATGGTCAATTAATATTTGATGAAGGGGACATGACCATTCAGTGGAGTAAAGATAGCCTCTTCAATAAATGGTATTTGGAGAATAGGACTGGTACATGCAAAAAAAAAAAAAAAAATGAAACAAGGCCAACAACTTACATCATATATGAGAATAAATTCAAAATGGATAAAAGACTTAAATATAAGTTGTGATGCTGTAACAGTCCTAGAGGAAAACATAGGCAGGATATTTTCAGATATCACATGTAGCAATATTGTTGCCAATATATCTCCAAGGCAAGGGAAATAAAAAAAAAAAAATGAACAAATGGGACTACGTCAAACTAAAAAGCTTCTGCACAGCTCAAGAAACTATCATCAAAATGAAAAGGGAACTAAGTATATGGGAGAACATATTTGCCAATGATACCTCAGACAACGATTTGGTCTCCAAAATATGTAAGGAACTCACATGACTCGACACCAAGAAAGCAAATTCAATTAAAAATGAGCTAAGGACCTGAATAGACACTTCTCTAAGGAGGACATACAGATGTCTCATAGACATATGAAAATATGCTCAACATCACTAGCCATCAGAAAGATGCAAATTAAAATCACAATAAGACATCACCTCACACCTGTCAAAATGTCCATCATTAATAAATCAACAAACAACAAATGCTGGAGAAGATGCAGAGGAAAGGGAACCCTAGTGCACTTTTGGAGGGCATGCAGACTGGTGCAGCCACTGTGGAAAACAGTATGGGATTTCCTCAACAAACTAAAAATAGAACAGCTTTTGACCCAGCAATTCTATGGCTGGGAATATACCCTGAAGATCCTGAATCACTTATTCCATAGAACTTATGCACTCTTATATACAGAGAAGCACTATTTATAATAGCCAAGGGCTGGAAACAGACTAAGTGCCAACCAGCAAATGAGTGGATCAAAACACTGTGGTACATTTACAGAATGGAATACTATGCAGCAGACAGAAAGAAGGAACACCTACATTTTTTCAACAGCATGAATAAAACTGGAGAATGTTATGCTAAATGAAATAAATTAGTAGATGAAAGACAAATACCATATGATCTCACTTATAAGAGGAATCCAATGAACAAAATAAGCAAACAAAATAGAACCATAGGCATGTAAACACGGAACGACTGAAAGTGATCAAGGGGAGCATGGAGGAGGATAATGGTGGAAGGAAGGAGCAGGGACTAGTCAAAGAATGTGTATGAATGACCCAAGGGCACTGATAACAGTGTGGGGATAGGCTATTGGAGAGGTGAGGTGGGATGGGTGGAAGAGGGGAAAGGGGGAAAATTAGGACAACAGTAATTGAATAGCAATAAAAATGATTTAAAATAATAATAAAGGAGAAAAGAAAGTGAAAAAAAAAAAGACAAAGCTGCAAAGCTAGACCACAACCTCCCACAAATCCACTGGGTATTACACAGTTAAGTTGGATAAATTCTGTGGCTTCTTCAGTTATATTGTTAATTTCAAGTGCTGCTTTATTTGCTTATTTTAACATGTCTTGTGTTGTTTATCTCTTTTTCAGCTCTTTCTCTGTTGATCTGCACATAGTAACTATGACTGAAAATTTTGGAAAAAAGCCGCCACCAACTGTAATTTCTGTGAGATTCCCAAATTTCTAAAACCAAAATCCCACACACCAGCCAGTCACTCCATCCATTACAATCTGGATGGCTACTGAGTATTTTTCTACCTTGGCTTGTGAACTGGAGAAACATTAGGTTCTACCAGTTGTGTGTCTTCTTCTTAGTGAGTTAAAGTACCACTTTGTAAGAGTTATTATTAATTTCATATCCAAGTGAGAGAATTCCCATCTAGACTGACCAAAACTTGAAATCCAGACTCAAGTAGGGAGGGCAGCCATGAAAACTATTGGGTTAGCCAAAAAGTCCATTTAATTTTTTTCCATAGAATAGAAAACACACTTTTTCATTTTTACCCATAACTTTATTAATTTGGATGTTTTGAGTATATCAGATATCTCCCACTATTGGCTTATAGTGGATAGAGGCCAGGGGTGCTGCTAGACATCTTCCAATGCGCAAGACAGACCCATAGCAAAGGATCATTTGGCCAAAAACATCAATAGCACCAAGAAACTTCACAAACCACTTTTGATACATTCTGTCAATCACAGCACCTTCTCTTCACACTGCACAAATCTTTTTTTTTCACATTTCAGTTGCATTTTTACCTTTTTTGAAGTAATAAAGTATAATACACTGAAAATGTTGTTTTTCTTCCATCTTCAATATTAAAATAGCTGCACACAAATTCATCAGTTTTGATGTTTTATTTTTTTAAATGAACACTGATATGACAGCTGTCACAATACAATCTAACAAAATTGTTTTGAGAAATTAAAGAAAACTAAGCACTACTAAAGCCATAATATGGGGAAAATAAGAAGCTTTTTGGCCAACCCAGTAATAGATAGAACTTTAATCTCTGGAAATTTCTAGTCTCTGGAATTAAGGACCTGTATTGTTTCTTCCTTATTTTTTAAAATAATTAATCTGTAAAATGAACAGCATTTATTTATCAGAAAATTTTAACCTCAGCAGCATACATTTGAGGGCAGTTTCAGTAGTTAGTTCCCCAGAGAACAATTCCGTGCAGATGTATGGGAAGGGAACAAGTCATACTGACAGCAGTTATGTCAGAGGCAAAAGTATTCACATACAAGCACTCATGGAATTTTACCTGGTCTTTGATTTAGAATATATATTCTGAGTCTGAACAATGCCCACCTTTTGCAATGCACTAAAGTGAAATTCAGAAAATGTTGATACTAAAATTGTTCTAGAAAACCTCTAAAATACTTGGGAGGATAAAAGATCAAGAACATACATGCACCTATCAATCAGTCTGGGTTGTTGAACTCATATTTTTAGGGGTTGGGAGGATAGAAACTCTGAGGCAGATGTCTCAGGTGGTAGATCAGAGAGATACTATAAGAGAGAAATGGTGTGAAGCATGTTTCCTTGGTATGAGAAACAGAATCTTTTTACTGCCCCTTGAGAGCCTGCTGTCAAAATTTAATTTGATATTTAATTAATTTCCTCTCTATTGATTTTTGTTTCTGTTGGTACTATTTATTTTCCTAGACAGTACAACAGACAACTGTAAATTATTTGTGTTCATTGATAATGCACATTTTGGTAATAATAACCAGAATAATGATGGTACCTCTATATATTATTGTTTATTCTATTATAATTATCCCTACATTTTCCTGCTTTGCCCACCTCCACCTAGCCTACCCCCTTAGCTTCTCATCACACCTTTGTCTGTGTCCATGGGTCTTGCATATATGTTCTTTAGCTAATCCCTTCCCCTTCTTTTATCAAGCCTCCCATTCCCCTTCTTCTCTGACAGCCGTTGGTCTGTTTCACGTATCTATGCCTCTGTTTCTATTTTATTTGTTAATTTACTGTGGTTATTAGATTCTACATATAAGTGAGATCACATGGTATTTGTCTTTCACTGCCTGGCTTATTTCACTTAGCATAATAGGCCTACCACTCTTATTATACTATAATTTCTATAGAAATACCTATATTTTACAAGCTGTATTACCTGGCTTAAAGACATCTGTGTTATTTATCATAAGCAAATGCACTCAGTAGTAGATGCTAGTTACTATTTTTCTTTTTTAAAACAAAGTATCTTCTTTGTTGTTTTAATTATTTTATTTCTTAGGGGTCTGATATTGGTTCCATTAGTCTTATATGCAGCTGAGTTACCAGTTTGTGGCTGAATGATGCCCACTGTACTATTCAAACATTACTGACAAAACTAAATTAGGGTGAGAAGCATTCTTCCAAGATGTGAGAGTAAGTCCTTTTACAGTAGGAATTGAGGGAGGAGGACTTTGCATGAAAAGGAAATGGAGACTATAAAGTTTAATTGATTAGCAGAGAGAGAAGATCAGTCTGAACACAGAAACTGCCATCCCCAATCTTCTTGAGCTCAGACTAAAAAAGCATCTGAATATTTGGCACTAAGCAAATGAATGTGAAAAAATACATTTACATCTTAATCTGAACCTATAATACCGATGACATTGAAACATAAGACAACACCATTGGTGATGATGGCAGCATTATTTGTAAGAAGGGCTGCTTATATAGATTTTGATAGCATCTTTGATTTAAAAACCACTTTATTGGTGTCAGTAATGAAGGTTTAAAAGTTATTAAATGTGGAATCAAGCTCTCTTCATATATGTACATATAAGGAACACCTATTATGCCTTAAAAAGCCTGCATTATATAGCACTTTAAAAGTAAAGGATGCTTTTGTTCCTATTAGATCTTCTATTTTATTGATAATCTTTATTTTCATTGGAAGGTTTTTTAAAGATTTTATTTATTTATTTCTAGAAAGAAGGGAAGGGAGGGAGAAAGAGAGGGAGAGAAACATTGACAAATGACAGAAACAATTGACTCTCACATGCCCCCAACCAGAGACCTGACCTGCAACCCAGGTATGTGCCCTGACTGGGAGTTGAATCAGCAACCTTTTAGCTGGCAAGCCAACACTCAGTCTACGGCGCCACTCCAGCCAGAGATTCATTAGAAAGTTTTTAAGTGGTTCTTTTTAACTGATAAGATACCATAATAGGTCATCTTAAAAAATAAGAAAAATGTTTTCATCAGAAGGTACTAGAACCACACAAAATCATTGCTTAATTTGTACAAAGACTAAGTACCATATGAATAAGAAAAAAGTAATTGAGTAAAAAGCAAGCTTCATCAAGGTATTTCTTAGAATGTGAATGCCCAGAGCCCATATGACATATTTTTATTTTATTTTATTGATGACACATTTTTTCCATAGTTAAAGAGTTGTAGAGTTCATGTTAACCACATTTATTTGAAATGTCTTACATAGTGTTCTTATACATCCCACTATAGTAGTTTCTCTTTAGCTGCTGTATAACCTCTACCCTGGATTAATACAGCACACAAACATCCTCATTATATCCTTACTGCTTTAAATTTTTAGGAAATCTGAAATTAATACTTAAGTGATTATTTAACCCATAAAAGTAAATTTATTATTTGATAAGACTCATTTTAGGAGCTATTAGCTATCACCTTATAATTAAACCTTTTCCCCTATTGTTTCTGTTCTATTTTTCTCTCCTTTTTAAAACTACCTTCATAATTCTGTCATCCTTTTACTCACAAGAAAAAAAATGTGGAATTTTTAAATATCAAGTAATGTGTTTATAGCTTTGCTAAACATCTCATCACCAGTTTGTTGCAAGAGATTTATAAATCACATTTTCATTAAAACCAGAAAGAATCAACACCATATGTTGTGCTAAATCCTATGCAGCTGCTGCTACAGCAGCTTAATAATGTGCAAACTGGAAGGCATTCAGTACATTGTATGATATACAGGACTGTAACTTCTTTCAAATGTTGTGATTTTTAATATTAAGATTAAAATCTAAGAATGCATGGTAAAATGAAACAACTTAGAAGTGTTAACATTAATTTCATATAAAAGACAGTTCTCTGTGAATCAAAAGCTAAATAAGTATCTATAACTGAAATTATAATGCCCATGTACTCCTGAAATTGAAATAGAAAAGCACCCCCAAAGAGGAATGCTGTGCATTAATGCAGCTCCTCTAGTCATCTTAACTTTATTGCAATGCACTGTTTGCCTAAATATCAATCTAGTTGGCATTTTTATTACAATTCTGCAAATGGAAAGAGAGTAAATGAACCATTTACTGCCTTTCTTTTCTAAGTATAATCATGTTTTTGTTTTCCATTCAATGATAGTCAACTTTTTTTCCCTCCAACATAAAGCATTCTGCAGTGTTAATGACCAGTTATGGTAAAAGCTTAGTATTGCACCCCACGCTCATTTATAGTACAATGTACAGAGTGCCAGAACCAGCTATTCATAAACTTTAGTCGAGAGGTTCAGAAATAATACCTTATTGTAAAACTTTACATATTTTAAATAATGTTTATGGACCGACAACATATGAGACATAAACACTAGTTTACATCTACGTCTTTAATTTATTGGGTTTAAAATAACAAAACTGAAGGAGAAAAATCACTTTAAAAGCACTATAAAACAAGACTTAGTAATTTTTCTTTTAAGTGTGTATCCTCCCTGAGAAATTACATACTTCTTTTCCATTCAAAAGAAACACCTCCTGGTGATGATGACTAATTTTTCTGTACTAATATAAATTTGCATTATTTCTGCATGTATCTTGATAAAAACAAAATGAGTTCATGAATTAATGTGAAAAAGCAATATTTCCTTGGCATAGAAATATGCCAGGTGGCTATTTTCCTTCTAGTACAATATCATAAGAACAATTTACAGATCAATATTTCTAATGACTATAGACAAAGAATCTTCAAATATACTAGCAAATGAATCCAACAGCATATCAAAATAATTACATATGACCAAATGGGTTTCAGCCAAAGAATGCATTAAAAATTTAATGTATAAGAACTATCAATGTAACACACTTTAATATTTCAATAGGCACATAAAAAGCATTTGACAAAATTCAACACCTTTTATAATAAAAGTATTCAAAAAGCTAGGAATAGAAGTGAAGTTCTTCAACTTGTTCGAGAATACATATGAAAACCAGCTCTACCCAAATTCATGGTGAAAGACCAAATGCTTCTGCTCTAAATTATGCATAATACGCATTTTTAAATAGACTAAAAAGAAATACAATTTTTCAGGAGAAACATTTTTAAAATGCATGACTTATGGACAGAAAACTGCAAAATATTGTTGAAATAAGGAAAATGTAGATCAATGAAAAGATATCATGAATTCATGGGCATCCCTATTATATCATAAAACTCAAACAGATCTACAGATTCAATGTGAACCGTACCAAAATTCAAGCCTTTTTTTCAGTTGAGAAATTGACAAGATGATTTCAAAATTCATGTGAAATGCAAGAGGAACAGAATAAACAAAGGATCTTTAAAAGAAAGTATCGATGCTGGAAGATGTACATTCTGACTTCCAAACTTAAACCAAACCTACAGTAATCTAGACTTGTGGTCCCAACATAACTATATACATACAGATCAATAGAATATGACTTAAACCTCAGAAACAAACATTTTTATTTATAGTCAATCCATGTTTGAAAAAATGCCCAACTGATTCAATGGGGAAAAATACTCTTGTCATAAAACATAATGATAAACAGGATATTCGCATACAATAAAAGCCATTGGACCACTTCCTTGCACCATTCACTGATATTAATTCAAAATTGATCATTGGTCTAACTTAAGAATTAAAGTATAAAGCTTTTAGGAAAAAAAACACACACAAATAAATATTCATGGGTTTGAATGAGGCAATGGTCTCTTAGACATGCCACCAAAAACACAAACAACCACAGAAATAGGAGATATATTTTACTTCACAAAAATTTAACAATTGTGCTGGAAAGGATGCCATCCAGAGAGTAACAATACAGTGTGTAATATTTACAAATCATACATCTGATTAGAGATGCATACAAGACTACATAGAGAAGTATCACAACTCAAGTGTAAAAGATTGCCAACTTAAAATTGGACAAAGAATCGTGAAAAGATGCTCACCATCATAAACCTTTGTAGAAATACAAATAAAAATCAAAGTGAGATACTACTTAATACCCAGGAGGATGGCCAGAATGAAAAAGACAGATTATAACAACATGTTAGTAAGAATTTTGAGAAATTGGTGGTAGGAATGAAAAATGGTTTGACTATTTCTCAAAATATTAAACACAGAGTAACCATATAACTCAGAAATTCAAGTGCTAGATATTTTTCCATCAGTTTATGCCTATGGATAATAGAAATAGTATGTATACCAAAATTTACACTCACATTTTCATAGCAGCATGGTTTATAAGTGCTATGAAATATTATTAATTAATAAGATGGAATTCAGTACTGACACATGTTAGTTTAGAGAACTGTGAAAAACTTATAATAGATTAAAAGAGACACAATATCACATTTATGTGTCCACATTACTGATCCACAAAAAGTCACATATTAAAATATTCAAATGTGTAGAAATGAAACAATTCACCTCTAAATAACATTTGAAACAAAAACTCAAGAAAACAGATAATATTGTAATTGAGTAAAAGTGAAAACACAATATATACAAATTTGATCAGTACAACAAAAGTTGCCTTGAGAAGTATGACTTTAAATGTTTATGTTGGGGAAAAAAAAAGAGGTATGAAAACAATGATGTAATCTTTTCTCTTAAGATTCCAGGAAAATGAAAACAAAATTAAACCCAAATAAAGTAGAAGAAATAATAAAAGAGTTGAAATTAAAACAATTGGATTTTATTTATAATAATAAAAATAGAAAATTCAGTAATACAAACATCTGTGAATTCAGAGAGGTCTTATTAAGTTGATTTTTACAATAGATGATTCACACAATTCACGGCCTCTTTGTCTGTGGTCCTCCGCCTCTGATGGTTCACATCCTTTGAAAGTCTTACCTGAGTAGGTCAGCCCCACTGGGGAATCTTTCCATAAACGCACAGATTATTGGTGAACGAATCACAACTGTGGTATCCCATCATCATATGCATGGATTGCTCCCACACTTGAAGGAAGGAAACTATGTAAATCAGCTACCCAAGGGACAGGGGAGGACGTCTTGGAATCCTCCCTACCATAGGGTCCAAATACAGAATTAATTATCATGATTAGTTTTTTTTGTACTGTCTTCATAATACACATCAATCCTTTAAAAAGTTATTGCAAATTCACTTAAAGCATTAAATATGTGTTATGGTTTTGGGGCCATACCAATTTTCTTAAGTATTTCAGTCTATAAACCTGTCCATCCTTGCTTCTCCTTGCAACTCCCAAAGGAAATCACTAACCTGACTTTTGACAATGTAGATTATTTCACTCAGATAATTTTGAAAATAAGTTTAATCCCTCCAAAATTGACATTTTATTATCCTCTCAAGTCATAACAACGATAACAGAAATAAGTGTCATTTTTATTTCCAGAGCAATTTTGTTTGCCAGCTGTGTTTCAACGATCTGTTCCAGCACCACATCTCGCCCGTGTTTATTTTAGTGTTTTCCATGTAAAATAAATTCACCAATAGCGTGAGTGCACATAAGATGTGGAATGCCATTGTTGCTTGTCTTCCTACATTGGTTGGCAACAACTGTCTGCTGATTTAGAAAAAAACTGACAGATCTAGTTTCTAATACCATTTACATGTTTACAAATTTGATAATCTTATCTTACAATAAATATTATTTGTTCTTGAGTTTCCATCTTTTTATCACTTAGCAAGTTTCAGCCTTTATTTCATATTTTCAGAGAGTCAGTATCACTAATTTATCAGTTATTAATATGTTCTTTGATGCCCGTAAATCCATCTTGCATAATAAATATAAGAAAGACCAATCTTTCAGAGGAAAGGGAATAAGAAAGAGAATATATTTGTAAACTTTAAGAACAGCAAGAACTTGTAAAATACAGAATATTAGAAGGAAAAAAATCTATACTTCCTGAAATATTCAGTTGTGATTGAGTTATTAATGGCATACTATTTTATGCATTAGTTAATGTAATTATGAATACAATGCATAATTTTTTTATCTTTGTAAATACCCTAGTGAGTACTGGTTTTATCAGAATTCAACATTTAAATTACTATTCCTAAATCAAAGCTTCAAAATTATGTTATTTATATTAAAAATGAGTCTTTTTTTGTTGATGGTTATGTAAAAGGCCTTACAACATAAAAAATAAAATCTATATTAGTCTGAAAATAAATTTTATCATATGAAGATACCCAAAGTTATTATAGTGTACAAAGTTATATCACATATAAAACTGCCAAGATTTATGGTTTATAATTTTTATATTTTATTCATTCCTTCATTTTTCCTTTTCTATTTCATTAGTTTATGATATTTCACTATTCTCTTCTTAACTTTTCTTTCTTTTTCAATATTTTGGACAATGTCATTATTGCAAATGTTTACTTAGGTCTTGTAGTCTATTTGTCCATCAGACTTTACAGCTTCTCAAAAGACCGAATGAAACTTCCATTTCAACTTTATCAAGGGTCAAACGCTTACTGTTCTCTTCAGTTCTTCATGGAGTCGTCAGTAAGAGCACTGCCCAACATGTCCTGCAAACCTGTCTGTCTCAGACTTGATTTCCCCAACCCCCAACCAAATGTAGCTTCCAACCCAGCTAATTCCCTCCTTTCCTACCCAGCTCGCATTGCACTTTCTACTTTGCATTTCACCAATACTCACTGACAATCATAGAAAAATAAAAAATAAGTACAAAGGGGATCCTATTTTGAGGCAAGAAAGTGACCTACTTCCACCAGATGACAGATGATCTGCTTGGAGCAGACAGAGGGCCGAAGAGTTCTGGTGAGACCACTCTGTCTTCATATACTTGGTTATGTACGGGGTTTCTATTGGTAACTTAAATCTAAGGCCATGGAGGCAAAATTGTGCAAGAAGTAACATCTGCTTCCTGCCCGTGTCTCAAAAAATATATTGGTTAAACACAAACTGGAATGGATAATGCATTCACAAATTGAAAACATCAAAAGTGAAAAGATGTTTACTTTAAACCCTGTGTGTATCATTTTGAAGCACAGTAAAAGTCTACTAAGTATTATATTTCAATTATCAGAATTCCTACAGAATCTGCCTATGTATTTCCTCTTCTGAATTGTATCTTGCCTCTGGTCCCTACAGAAATCCTGGAATTTAGATCATTTCAAGAAAATTAGCTCTTATAACCTCCACTGTCATATCTAACTGATTTATAATACAGAAACAGATTTTTAAACAAGTGTCATTGTGTTAAAATGGATACTATCAATGCGAAATTCCCCTTAAATTCCAGGTCACCATTCATCATACCATAGTCAAGATTGTAAAGAAAATGCTAACTAGACTTATTTTTGGGATATTTTGCAATATATCCAAATATTTAATCATTATATTGCACATCTGAAACTAATATAATGTTGTATGCCTAGTATACCTCACTAATAAAGAGGAATTAATAAAAACTTTCACAAAAAAGGTTGTAAAGGGAGAGTATCAAAGTGTGGGATTATTTAAGCATAAGAAATTTGGACTTTGTAAGAAAATTCTGAGGTAGTTTGGAGTAAAGTATATGATTTGAGTTGGTTGAGCACTTCTGAAGTAGTTGCCCATGTCAGGCATAAAATGAAGAAAGACACAGTTGCCAATATGAGTAAAGTGCAAAGTGCGACTGTGTGTTTATGTGTATTTTGTGTAGAGAGAGGTACAAAGGGGAGATGTAGCAAAAATGACTTAACTAGAGTGTTGCATAGTTAAGAAATAAACATGACCCCAAAAAATGTTCTTCTGCCAGTTACAGAAAAGTCTTAGATGCCCAAGGGATTTAGTTCAACTACCAAGGTGCTGCAAAGTAATGGTATTTTGTAAAATGAATTAATGCAGGGACAGGGCTCAGAGTAGAACTGATTGAAGCTACTGGGAGTAGGAGAACATTGCAGAAGGAATTACACCCTTCAAGTGTGGGAAAAGGGCGCACAGGGCCAGATATACAGACATAAAAGAAACACGCAGGGAGAGAGTAGGCTCCAGAGCCGTAGAAAGAGAACTGTTATGAAGATTATATATGCGGTTGGGAGAAAATTCACGTGTAAATATTTTCGATATAGTGAAGGTAGCTTTAAATGTATAACAAGAAAAGGAAAAAGGGCCCTGATTGTAAATATGAGGGTTATTGTCTCAAAGGTAGTAGTTGCAGGCGTACAAGTAGATGAATAATATGGCAAAAGCATTCAGTGAGAAGAATGGACTTCTGAGCTTACACTATTCTTTGTACTATACTCTCTGAAAAAAAAAAAAAAGACATACTACTCAATAAAAAACTTGCTTACTAGTAAGAAACCTGTGCCCCAAGAGTCTGCACTAAAGAAAATAAATGGTTTGAACACTTTTACTACTTGCCCACCATCTGTTATTAATTGCACTGACTGAGTGAGTGACTGTGCAGCTGCTATAAAGTGAATGAAATTTCAAGAATTAAATATATATGGCAATCACTGAGACAAAAGCAAAGTTGGCAATGAAATGAAATCCATAAAAAGGCATTCATTTGAAATTTCAGTTTTACTTCTTCAGTTGAAATTATTTTTCATACTTGCAGCAAATTCACTCAACTGTATTTATAATGCAAGAGAACAAAACTAGAAAGACATAATTCAAAAATTGCCGAGTCTGGAAACTTTCTGTTTTATGAGTTTCTGGAACTGTTTGATTCAGGCTATCTGTCAGAATCTAGAAATTATACTAATTTTAATTTTATTCTCATTTAATAAATAATATTAGTGTCTTTTAAGTGAAAAATTTAGAGGATTTACTAAGTATTAAAAAGTATTTAATGGCCACCAACTATTAAATCTATAATCATGGCTAATTCAAGTTAGATGATCTGTTAACAAATTTAGCTTTACAGGTTAAATCATATACAAGATAAATAAGGAAAACAACAAATTTGATCAATTTGTTATTTCTGAAAGAAATACGTTAGTAACTTCTCTTAATATTAATGCAAAAATGTGTATTGTTGTATGAAACTTTGAAAACATTCTCATAAATGCACATGAAAATTCACTTGGTTACTACTTCAAATAGGCAAATACAAAAATGGCACAGAATCATTTACATAATGGACAAATGTAAATTCATTTCTAGTGGTAGAGAGAAGCTCCCTGCTGTCTTGATTATATTATGCTTTCCTGCTGCTACATGAACTCACACAAAAGTGAAAAAAATTAACATTGTGCAATTATGGGTTTGGAGCAAAGGAACAGCAGTGTGATGCTCCATCGATTTCTTCACCCCTAAAAACTCAGCTCATGAATTATCCCTGCTACAAATATTTGACACATAAAATCATCTTCTTGAAAGATAAACTATATGGAACGGCATATATGAGAATCCAGCTTTAACTGCTAACTTTAAAGAATTTGAGATAAAGGAAATTACATTTTATTGTGGTTGCTCATGATTGTTTGTTCAATGAGTTGTCACAGAATCCAATTTCCACATTACCCATTTTCTGTGTAACAAATTGATTCTTTCCACATTATCCATTTTCTGTGTAACAAATTGATTCTTTTGTTTCACTTATGGAGAAGTGATATTTCTACAGTCTTCTTAACTTATTATGAAAAGTATTTCCTAAATCACCATTCTTATGGCAGATGAAACTTGTCTGTTTACATAAATAGTACTCGTTCAGTTTTAATTAGTGCCTTTGCAAGTTGACAGTATGAGAAATACATTTCTAGTGATATTTATTTTATGACACTATTGTGTTTCATATGAATAAAATGGAAAATGATATTAATAAAAGTTAAGAGATAAATATAAACACAGGATGAGAGTGGCACTCCGAAGAAACTTAGTGTTCTAGATTTTGTCCACAAATATATAAATAAAATACTAACCTCCTTTATTTCCTATTTGTGAATGGAAAGTATACCAGTGTAGTGGTTATGACCTATGTTTACCTACTCTGACATCTTTTGACTTACATATAAGAAGTTTGATCACTGGTTAGTTTCTTAATCTTTTGGTGACTCAAATTTCACACTGAACAGTGGGAACAATAGTTTTTACCTCATCTATTGCAGTGATAACTAAATGATAATTCAGACAAGCACTGAAACACCATGTGGGATAAAACAAAGTGTACATTCATGTTGAGAATTGCCATCATTGTTTATACTATCACAACGGCCAGTATTGTTGTTGGTTTTATTATTGTAACTATGTATTTTTAATTCCAAGAGAATTCTGTTATTGCTGAGAAGTTGTTTTTATAGATCAATCTGAGACTTCCAAAATTGAGACTTATTCTTTGCAATTGCTGACATCCTAACATTAACATTGAAAAGTATCTTTTTTGTTACTCTGAAATTGTCAACAACAACTTCAATTGAACACAGTAAACAATTACTTAAGATTTCAGCATAGAGAAAGAAATCACAACCAAAAACACAACAACAAATTACTAAACTGTGGAATCTCTGGCATCATTATCTTCCTCAATTTCTCCACATAATCCAGTACCTGTAATTCCAATACAACCTTTAGCTTCTGAGGCAGAGAGACCTGATCAGATCACTGGGGAAGAGAGGCAGGTTGCCTGGGGCAATGGTAAACAGCCTAGGACTGGGCTGGCTGAGAAGATGAATGCTACCCTCCAGAACACTTGGGATTATGAGCCAGGAGATTTAACATAAAAGGAGGTCAGAGACTGGCTCTCTGGCTCTCTTACTCTAGGAGGCCTGGATGATAGTGCTGGAGCTGCTTGTATTCCCAGGGGATGGCACTTTGGGTGGCAAAGAAAGTGCAGGAACAGCCTAGGACTGGGCTGGTCTGGCAGGGGATGGCAGGTTATTCTTTGGGTGTTCCAGCGGGGATGAGCTCTGAGGCAGAAGCCCACCATTCCTCCACAATTGTGTAGGTTTTGTACCTTATGTTGTTTTGGTTTATATACTAATCCTACAGAAATAAGATAATTAAAAGCTAACAGGGGAATGGCAGAGGAACCCAGGAGTTAAAGATTTTAGTCTTAATTGATAGCTTATGTGATTAAAGATATAACTAAAGAGTTAAAGAGTTTAGCCTTAATTGTCAGGCTTAAGTGATGAATGTGCGTGGAAAGTTGTTATTTCAAAATTGTGTAGCTTTTGAATAAAGACTCCTTTCCTTTACTATCAAATATTCACCTCCAGAATTTTGTCTAGGGGGTGGCAGCTGGCAGCAGGACCCCACTTGCTGTTCAGTTACACATCTACCTCTTTTTTTAAATCCTTATTTTACCTTACCCTGAGTTCTAGAGTTTTAGGCTTACAGAGACAAGAGCACAGATAAAAATCCCTTTAGATGAAGGTGAATTTAATATTTCAATTCAGACCATTTGTCATTTATCCATTTACTTAAAAGAATGGAAAACAACCCTAACTGGTGTGGCTCAGTGGATTGAGTGCCGGCCTGCAAAACAAAGGGTCACCTGTTTGGTTCCCAGTCAGGACATATGCCGGGGTTGCAGGCCGGGTCCTCAGTAAGAGGCGCATGAGAGGCAACCACACATTGATGTTTCTCTCCTTCTCTTTCTCTCTCCCTTCCCCTCTCTCTAAAATAAATAAAATCTTTAAGAAAATGGAAATCAATGCCAATGAACTGAAAACTCTATACGTATGGAGGTGTGTGTGTGTTGGGGGGTGGAAGGTGGCTGGGGAACAGGCTTTATAGGGAAGGGCAGAGCACAGCTGAGTGCTCTGGAGAAGGAGGCTGCCAATGTTTTGTTCCCACCTCCTTCGTCTTTGTATTCCCTCCTTGAAGTACTTGTCCTGACCTAAAAACATTTTTACTACAAGAGAAATTCTACAAATTGCCTAAGACTTGCTCACATTAATTTTAATGTTTTTCTTTAATATATTTAAAGTTTTATTTTTGTAATTCAACTTCTGTTGTGCATAGATCTTTGTAAATTTCAATTTTTGTGTTCAAATGCTTTATTAGCAGCAACTAGTTGCTTTAAGATAAACCCAGTTCATGATGGGCATCTCAGGCTTCATCACTGGTTGCCCCATGTTAAAGCACTCAATCTCCACTAAGGCATGACAGCAAAATTTAGTGATTTTTCAAAAGAAAGATTGTATGTGGAAACTATCACAGCTTAGCTCCAATATCCCAAAGCTCTGTTCTGTAAATCATTTATAATGGCCTGCAAAATGTTCCACACCACAGTACTGCCTACCATGGGCACTTCAAGCAGAATGGGATCTCTCGGGTCACATGGTCCAAGTAGTAGAGTAGCTCACATGGCAAATGGACTTTTTGCAGAGACTCAGTCTTCGTCCCACTTAAAATTGGCATTTTTTCAGGATACTCCATAAATGGACAAGATTCCCCCAGCCAAATGAGATATATGTGGTGTTCCAAATCTAAAAACGGCCCATAGGGTGTTGGAATCTTTCTCAGTAGTAGAAGGTACCAGAGACAGCAGCTTGACCTTTAACTTGGAAGGGATACTTCAACATACCCCATAAGGTGAACTCCCTAGAAGTTTCACCAAGGTATCAGGCCTCTGAATTTTGTGGATGCATTTGCCAAACTCTGCATGCATGTGTTTTACATAAAATTGCTAGAGTAACTGATACTTCCTGTTCACCAGATTCAAATGATTACATCCTAAATATAAGGAATAGACATGGCATCCTTTTTGAATTGAGAGGTATTTCAGGTCTTTACAGATTAGACTATGACAGAACACTGAACAGTTGACGTGACCTTGTGCTAGACCAGTACAGATATATTTATGGTCCTGCCTGCTGAAAGCTAACTACTCTCTGTTAACTAATATAGATGAAAAGAGCCTTTTCCATATCTGTCACTGCCTATGAGGTACCAGGTGGTACAATGCTTTGCTCTAGTACTGCAACTACATCTGGATTAGCAGCTGAGATTGGAGTCATTGCAAGCTTATATTTTTAATAATCTGATTGTATAATTGTCATTCATGTTTGTCCTCTGAACAAGCAAAACAGGTAAGTTGCATTTGCTGTGGTAGGAATTCACTCCATTTGTTTTTTGTCATTCAGAAAAATGTTATTAAGCATCTACTATGTTCTAGGCTAGCCCTAAAATCAAACTTTACTCAGAACATCTCTTCACGGAGTAGTCCTATCACAGCACTATTCCAATAGATTTTCATTTTTTAATTTAATTTGTTTTTTCTTGAGGTGTAATTGACATATAACATTATATCAGTTTCAGGTGTAGAATGCAATGTGTCAATATTTGCATATATTGTAGAATGATCACCACAATAAGTCTACTTTAACACTTCACATAGTTATAAATTTTTTTAGGGGGGGATGAGAACTTTAATGACCTATTATCTTAGCAGTGTTCAAATGTACAATCGAGAATTATTAACTAAAGTCACCAAGCTGCACATTACAGTCCAAGGACTTATTTATGTTATAAATGGAGGTTTGTACATTTTAGCCACGACCATTTTTAAGTGCTAGATGGCAGCATTAATCCGACACTCTTCCTCTGCTCCCCCCCACTGACACAGCCAGCATTTATTTTTGAATAAGGCAATAAAAGGGTGAATTGGCATTGTAATGTCTCTAAGTGTTGTGTCTACATTCTAGAAGCTATAGATTTTCTACATCAGTATCGGAGTTTTTGTTAGATAAAATTTTACTACGAATGATTTTCTTTGTTTTAATTTGTGATGTTCAAGATATGTTGATGTCTTAGAAATACTACGCAAGCACTTCTGTCTGCCTTTGAATATTTAGAAGGGTCCAATACAATACCCACTTTTGAGGATGCTTATTGGCCTAGGATTTAGATTTGAATGATTTTGTCTCCTGAATCTTTCTAGAAGTTTAAGTGAATCTTGTCCTAAAATGATTTTTTTCCAGAAATAATACTCTACACAAGTTGTAAAATGGTGGTTAAATGATAAAAAGTAAGGGAATTATTGTCTCTTTAAGAACAGATCGTAGGTGTCTTTTTTTCTTCTTACTAACAAAAATATGTTTACGTGTTGGGCTTTTTTTCTGTTTCCTGCTTTCATTTCAGCATGCAGCTGCTGATACATTTAGGAGGGAGGAGACCTTCAGCTCTCCTGCAACTCTCGGAGGCAGTACGGTCTACCACAAAGGACGCCGTTCTTTCACCTAGTGTAAGTCCTTGTGCCATAGGTGGAGAGGAAGGCAGGGTTTGGGAAAAAGAATGTGATGATCATAATGTGAAATAAAATGCTGTGTTTATATTTAAAAAGATATGTTAACCTGTATTACTCTACTGTGAAAGCAATAGAAATAAATAATCACCCTAGACTGAGGAATTTTGAAATAGTTCACAGGGAAGTTGGATTTAAATTGGGTCTTGAAATTCTTTTTTGTTGTTGTTGTTTGTTTGTTTGTTTTCATGGTTGCAGACAGTAAGGAAGAGCAGGCCAGGGTTAAAGGACAGACAGATGGTGAAAATATATGACAGCATCAAATGTTCTTATTATGGTTGATTTCGTAGGGCCAAGCATTGAATTATTTCTGTTAGTGAAGACTCTAAGTTAATTAAAATCACACATATTTAAAAGAAAAATATTAAATAAAATATTCAGCTTTTACAAAGAAGGAAGCCTTGCCATATGTGACAACACGGGTGCATCTGGAGGACATTATTGTAAGTGAAATAAGCCTGGATATTTCAGCCTGGATATTTATTACAATTTATCACAGAGGATAAATACTGCAAGATTCTCCCGATATGAGGTATCCAGAACAGACCAACTCAGAGAAGGAGAGAGCAGACTCATGGTTGCCAAGGGCCCAGGAGGGGAAATCAGAAATTGTTCAACAAGCCCTTTCTTGGTCATGGAACTCCTGATCTTCCTCACTCTCTGGCATGTGTTCTATTTTATTTTTTTCTTAGCATTTATAGCTATGTAAAATAATTGTGTTTATTTTTGCATATATTTTTCACAGCTTGTTTCTTTAATCACATAATACAAACTTAAAAATGCTTTTGAATCCCCAATATTTGAGAATTTTATTTTTATAATCTCTATTCAAAATAAAATATACAACTTATTTTTTTAAGTTATATGGCACACAACTTACTATGAAAGCAGTAATCCCCTACTTCGCCATTCCCTGCATGCAGCCCAATTTCCTGGAGGCAAATGCTTCAAATAGTTTTTATTGTTATTTCTTCTAGTGGTTACTTAAATGATGTTCTGTATTTTAAAAAGTAAAAACTATATAGAACTACAGTGAACCATATGAGTTTTGAGCAACTTTATGGGGAAGTTAACTAAATTTTTAAAATATGAAGGAAAAGAAAAATATTATATTAGTTACTTTATTACGTATCCTCTCCTTACTAACTCAATATAAAATTTATTTATAATGTTTTTTCCAAAGTAATAAAAGACAATTTAATATCGTGGAGCAAATATTTAAGCAGGAGATGAAATATTATCAGACTTCAGCTCTAATATCCAGGTAAATCATGTTATGTGACAAGAAAAGTAGCTCTTGGGTGGAGATAAATTGAATTTAAGGAGATAAATCCAATTAACAAAGGATTCTTGTAACAGATTGAAATGTCAAAACCTAAGATGATACATTAAGAGACTAGTTTTGCAACTATAACATAATTATCTCCTTCTAAAGTATTTAGTTTCTTGAAATTTTACTCCAGCAGCTAACTTAATGCCTAAATGAGGTTAAGACTCAATAAATGATATCATATATTTATTTTTTAAATGTGTAAAACAAGCAATATCTTATTATAAATATAGCATATTAATGTCATGTTTATACTTTAGTATCAATAAAGTAAAATGTGTCTTAAGGTATGCATATTAACAGCAACTATATTATGTTTCTGTCCTTTATTTCATTTGGGAAGAACACTATTTTTTGTTTATTATAGTTACAAATTTGTGAATAAGTTGTGGGATTTCATAGTTAAAGTTAGAATAGTCCAATCAACAGTTTATACAGTCCAGTCACTCTAATTCAGTTTAAGAGGGGCAAAAAGCATGTGGAGTACAGAAGTAAAATTTTAATCTTGATTTTAATTCTCAATTCAGTGAATTTTCAAACTTTCCTATTTTTTAGCTAAAAAGACAATTTTTTCTTAATATAATTAATATGCACATGTGTTAGTCACCATTATTTATAATTATTAGCAATAATACAAAAATGTAATATCGCGACATTTATTTTAACAAAGATTATTTATTAATTTCAATAGCATCAGTCATGTTTCAAATTAGAGCAAAACAGATCTTTAATTTCAAAAGAATAAGAATATGTAGATGACACAGATTTATTTTTTACAACATCTAAATTCAAATTTTTAATAAGAGAGAATACAAAACAATAACAGGCAGGTTTTCATTACAGGGAGGAGCATCTTTGATAAAGTCTGCAGCTCTGTAGAAATACATGTCTACTAGTGACTTAGTATGCTAATACTAACTGTTCAAACTGCTCACTAACTGTTCAAATAGCTTTGTGGAAATACACTTTTGATTATGTACTTGAGTTGCTATGCTAATACTAACTCAATAATAGTCAACGCATCTCTAATGAATAATTAGAAGACATATTTTCAACCATGTCCACCATGGGCTATTTTGAATTCCATATCAAAGTTTGCTTTTTTGTTTGTAATTATAATCCTCTTTTTATTAAAACATATCTCACATTGGACTAAAAATTTTGAGAGGACTCTAATAATGACCAATAGGCTCAAAACATGAAACAGAAATGTGTGAAACTGCAGGTTATGTCTGAAAAGACAAGCTGTTTTTTTTTTTATAATTACTTCGACTTGCTTTAACTGTGTGTTTTTTTCTGTGAATTTTGAAACACAAAGTTGTAGATTGTCTGCCTACTCTTCAATGTTAAAATATCTTTCAGGAAATATGCTTTTGATTGTGTACTTGTAATTATTGCTGACATTTAAGTCAACAATATTTAATTCTTTCCAAGGAATCTTTCCCATTATTTTAGTTTTTTTTCCTTATTAACTTGTGGAAGTTCTTTCTATGTTCCAGATATGAGTACTTATAAATTCTCGTCCACTGTTTGTCTATTCAGTTTCTTCTTGAAGTAGTTTGATGCAGAGAAATCTTCACTATTATGAAAGCCAATATTCATTTTTTTCTGTTATAGTCTTTCAGTGTTTTCATTTCTATATTACATTTCTTCCAGCATTTATGTAACATTCTTTAGGAAACTACATGTATGATATCTATTGTATAGTATTACCTTCAAATAAATTATTCACAAGTTGAATAAAGAATTTATTTTATTTTTAATGATTAGGGGCAAGAATAAGGATTTATTTTTCTGATAATGCAGAACGCTAACTATTTTCTCTTTTTGAATAATTCATTCCTTAGGGGAAAAATGTTGACTACAAGCAGTTTCCTGAGACGCATTTTTTACAAATGTAGGCATTTACTTCCAATTTTAAAATCAAGGGGGATAGGACACATTTAATAAAGCTAAGTGAACTAAGTCTACAAGTATAACATGATGAAGTTTACATGTGTATTCCCCATGCCATTACCACCTAGAACCATTGTCATACTTACTAGTCTTTAAAATATCTTTTACCTTAAAATTCTTCTCAAGGAATCTATCTCATTATTTTAGTTTTTTTCTTATTAATTTGAGGAAATATTTTACATGTTCCAGATAGGAGCATTTACATATTCTCTCCTACTGTTTGTGTGTTCATTTTCTTCATGAGGTCTATTGATGTAGAAAAATATTTAATTTTTTCTGTTATAATTAGCACTTTAGTATTTTGATTTCCGTATTAAAAACCTTTGCCTATTGCAAGGTCATGTGGTATCCTTCTCAGTGATTCAGAAGGTCATGTTTTTTCTCAGTGAATTTTAGATGATTTTCCTTTTCTTCATTATACCTATGAACTAATTTATGTCAATATTATTTAAGTGTCTAAGAAAAGTGTCAAATTTCATTTTTTGTCATTATCAAATTATTCAGTTTGACACTTTTCATCAAATTATTGCTTCAATGATCATTTCCTTGTTTGATCTTTGATATATATATCAAGTGACCAAATGTAAAAATCTGTTTTAGAACTAACTATACGTGTCTATTCTTATGCCAATACTATATGGTGCTAATAACTGTGGCTTTTTTTGTAATTCTTGATATCTTTTTTTAAATTCTTGATATTTTGCATGCACTTCAGTTTTATTATTCTTCAAGAATACATTGACTATTCTAGATTATTTGCATTTCAAAGTAATATTATAATCATATCACTACTGAATTCAAAATAAATCTTAGATTTTTTTAAAATTGGGATTTGACTGACCACAAATATCAATGTGAGGCAAATTTATATGTTGATATAAGTTTTTAGAAATATGACACCTATTTAACTTTTTAAGACTTGTAAATGTTTTTACAGCAATATTTTGTGCTTTTTATTGTAGATGTATTAGAAGTCATCCTGTACTTAAATAACAAGAAAAAAAGTCATCCATTAAATGTGTTTCTCTTATTTTATGTTTTTGATGCTATGATATATTAAATTTTTATATTAAATTGTTTGATGTTGCTCTTCAGAAATATATTTAGTTTATTCATATTGACTGTATATCTAAGAGCTTTGGTAAATATATTTCTTACACAAAATACCATGTTTAGCAATGTAACATTATGCTTATTTATTTATAATTCAATGTAATATTAAGCAAAAGTGACAATTAACTGAAAAGTTATTATTTGTTTCAATAAAAGCCAATGAGAAGTGTTAATTCTCCAAGTACTGACCCTATTAAGAACACAAGATATATATCAGAGAGCAAAAAAGTCATAGAAAAAAATAAGTCAAAGCAAACGAGGATATTCACTGCATATGTCTCCTAAAATTAAAATTAATCTATTGGAGGTCATTGACATTATATTCTTTATTTGGTATAGATACAATCTAGTCTACATTTTAATAAGCAGGTTGTGACTGACATGTGGAAAAATATACCCATGTACTGACTTGTTTATTGTTGTATGTAGATAGGTATGATAAGCCTCTAACAGTGGTTTAGTTTTGTATTTTAATAATTTCTCTTATATAAAGAATTCAGAAGTTGAAAACAAGTAGCCTAATGACAGAATGATTTTAAAAATCCTACAATTTATTTATTATTTTTTAAAATATTTCATGTATTTATTTTCAGACAGAGGGAAAGGGAGAGAGGAAGAGAGGGAGAGAAACTTCAATTTGTGGTTGCCTCTCGAGTGCCCCCCACTGGGGACCTGGTCTATAACCCAGGCATGTGCCCTGACTGGGAATTGAACCAGCAACCTTTTGGTTTGTAGGTCAAGGCTCAATCCACTGAGCCACACCAGCCAGGGTAAACAAACAAACAAACAAACAACAACAAAACAACCCTGCTATTTAAAAGGAAAGAAATAAAAGAGACTAATGTTAAGCCTATTCTTTCTTTCTTGCACACCCACTCATTATTCATAATTCACTTTAAATGTTCAGTGAAGTCATCTTGTGACTATAATAATATGAATGCTTAAGTAAAAGTGACAGAAAACCTATTTAGACTGACAATGCACAGCATTATAATGAATAATAAAAATGTTGTTCTAAGTCATTTCAATCTGAGGTGACTTTTTATGCAGCATTAGATAAAAGAAATAGTGACCATTACATGTAAACTCTTTTTTGAGATCAGCAAATAGAAAATGATTTAGTTTATTTTATGAAGCAGTACTTATCATACAAATGAAATCCAAAATTATAAAAGTGGAAAAACACAGATTATAACATCTCAAGTGACATTCAATGACTACACACATTTACATTCATGCCAGGAAGGAAATGCACAATCTAGAATAAAACTGGATAGTACATGAAGTGAAGGAAATCATTGGCTAAAAATTTCAATTCCTGTGTTTAGCTTTAAAAAGGTGTAAAGCTCACAACGGACAACAAACAAAATGACAAATTGTGTAAAATAGTGTCATTCTTACCTTTCTATACATCTTCCCCATTCTGCAGACATTATCATCACTGCCTAACTTCCCAAGGTCATTACTATCTTTCTGTCCATTTCTTTACAGTGTGATACTATGGATTTAATTGTGTTCCCACAAAAGTTACATAATGAAGCTACAATCTCCACTACCTTATAATGTGATTGTATTTGGAGATAGGGTCTTAACAGAAGCATTAAGGTTAGAAAATTCATAAGGGTGGGGCCTTAATCTAATAGGATTGTCACATTATAAGAGGTGGAAGAACCCCCACAGGGTGCACAAAGGAAAGGTGATGTGAGAACATAGCAAGATGGGGCCCATCTTTCAGCCAGAGAGAAAAATGCTGCCAGCACCTAGATCTTTCAGCCTTCTGAGCTGTGTGAAGTTAGAATTCATTGTGTAAGCCACTCAGTCTGTGATATTTTCTTATGGCATCCCTAGCAAAATGAAGGAAGGAAGGGAAGATTTGCCTTCTATCTCCTAGCCTCAATGGCTGGGTCTAAGAAATAAACTGATCACAGGCAGATTGATATAATAGAATGTATATATGTTTATTAATTTTTAATATTACATGCACAGGGTCATCACAGAATAAAGAAAGAATATCCCCAAAAGGTGGAGAGAATTGAAAGCTTATATACTATCATAATATGGGAGAGGGAATGTGAACAATTTAGGAGACACTAAATCACTTTTAAGAAAGATAAATAGACTCTGAGGAGAATACATGGGAAATTTGATAATTTGTAACCAAGTTTGCCTGAGTGTGGTGTCCACTTCCAGGCGCCTCTCCCTTCCTGATGATGACACTTCTGGGGAGGGGATTTATGACAATTTGATCCCTTTGGAAGGTCTGTCTTTAGGCAGAGTAGAGTTCAGAGAAAGTCTTTTCTTGCATTTTTTGTTTTTCTAGTGTTTTCAGCTAAAAAAAAATCAATATACCAAAGTGGCATATTTTGGGGTGGCCTGTCTTAAAACTCTTTCACAGACTAATACATGTATCTTTTCATATTTTTCCATCATTTATTTCTGAAAATCCTTTAAAGTCATATGTCATTTCTTTGTGTAAAGAATTTGCTGAATCTAGTCTTGTCTCTGTTGGTGTTAATCTTGCCTTCCTGTTTCATTAAAGTATATCACTTTCTTATTTTCTTTGCAAGAGTTACTCCTGGATATATATGTGTGTGTGTGTGTGTGTGTGTGTGTGTGTGTGTGTGTGTGTATTCACATATATACACACATAAATAAGGTAAATGCATATGCATTTATACACACATAAATACATATGTATATTATATATTTATATATAAATACATAAAGGTAACACATATTCATAATATTTATTTTATTAAAAATTTATATGTTAGTAATATATAAGTATATGCTTGTTATATATTATATGTTTATATGTACATAAAATCTCCTAGCTCTGTTGCCACCAAAACCACATTTGAATCTGAATTATCAGTACTCGAAGGTAAAATATTATTCTAATTATAGTTAAATTTTGTTTAAACATATAATAATGCATATGACTGCAATTGTGGTATATGTGTTGCTTTAAGAGAATGTAGAGTTATATGCAAATAAAAACCTGCCATTTTAATGGTTACTCTATGCTTTATTTTTATAATGCACTTAAAACCTATTTCATTTTGTGAATTCAAACAGACTATCAAACATTTAACATAGCCATTGTCAAAATATTATAGACAAAAAATAAGCATTTTCTGTATCTTTTGAAACAACTTAAAACATTTCTTTTGATGTCTCAGACTCAACAGGCTTATGACAGGGTCAAACTTAATACTTTTATATTATTTTTAAGACTGTAGGTACAAGCATATGTCTGAGTTCATTTTGTGTTATACTGATGCAATATGTCATGAAGAATTATTAGTGATTAGAAGTTGTATTAGATCTATATAAATTTAATGTTTTCCTTCAGAAGAATGGCAAGGAAATACTGAAATATTTGTCAAAGTTTTTTAGGTGTTCTATTGTAAAATGACAAAATCACTTGCATGTATTTTCAAGCATTTAAAATATTCCCTTTGATGTCCAGTCTATTCATTTCTTACATATGCTAAATGTGAGAGCAAAGTAACAAAATGTTACTAGAGCTTCATAAAATATTATGGGGAAAGTGACATATACTATGCTACTTTCAACATTTAAAAATAAGTGCATTGACTTCTCCTTGATAAGGTTAAACATTTATTATAGAGCAATTCACAGAAAAGTCATTGAGCTACTGCCCTTCACAATGACTGGATTCCACTGAAAGGAAAAGAGCACGCGAGAAAAATTTACTGCTCTGTGCCAGCTTGTGTCTGGATCTGTTTAGCATTGCAGCTGAACCTGATAAAAGGCAGATTGATAAGCTATGTTAAACTAGTTGGTCCAAAGGCCAGAAGAAATTTCTTGACATGATCAAATGCATTACAACTGAGATGGAAAGTCTGAAGTCAGAGCAAATGAGACATCATCAAGAATCAAGAATGGAATATGAGAATAAGGAAAAACCAATGAGTTAGTTAAGGTGGAGATCTCTCTCTCTTCCACTCCCTCTCCCGACCCACGCACAGCATAGAAAACCCAGTAAACAAGTGGAAGAAGATTTAGAATATGGCAATGTTCTGGAGTCCTGTTTCATTAAGGTGAATATTTAAATTAAGTAGACAATTATACAAAACTAAGCCCCATAGCCATTTAAAATGATAAGTATATGCCTTTTATATTAAATCTGTATATGGGTGGAATATATGAACATTGGTGGAATCTATGAATATGATGGATATACCTAATGGTTGTATTTTGGTATACAGCAAAGGTAAATAGATTTTTGAAGAGCTAATGAAGGTCACTAAACTGTTGACTTTGTTTTGGTCAAAATGAAAATTATCTTGGGTGGGCTTTACCTAATCAAGTGAGTCATTTAGAGATATGGTAAACATGGAGAAAATTGGAGCAGTAGAAAATTAATACATAATATTACATTGACTATAATAACAAAATCCAGACATGAAGATGGTTTAATTAATAAATAACAGAGAATGTCTTTGTGGAGCATTTATTTTCATACTTTTATCACTAGAAAAAGTGATTAGGAAAAGGGATATTGAAAAATATAACTTATTTCTCCATATGAAATATCATAGAATAAATACTTCAGGATGAAAAGTATGTGTGTCACAAAGTAAGTACTACAAGCAAACAATTACATATCACATATAATATGTTGGACAGTGCTCCAAAAACTTCACATACATTAATTCATTAGAGATTGTTTATTATATGGTATAAAGTAATGAAAAACATAGAGTTATTGAAAATATATTTGAATAGTAAACTAATTGGAAGTGAAAAGATTTTCTTAGATGCCTTTCATCAGATTAATTCTTAAAGAAAATAATTTTATAATGAGCATGTGTTAGGGTTTTGCCAAACATTTTTGCATATTTGAGATTATCATGTGTTTTTTTCTCCTTTATGTTATTAATGTGAACAACACATTAATTAATAATGTTGGGTGCACTTTGCATTCTTAGGATAAGCTTTAATTGCTCCAGCATGAATTATTTTTTAAAAGATTTTTAAATTCACTTTTCTAATGCTGTGTTCAGAATGTCTGTGCCTAGGATTTATGAGGAATACTACTCTGTGATTACATTTTATTGCAATATGATTGTCAGGTGTTGTTATTAGGTGAAAGTATATATGGCTTCAAAAAGAAGTTGGAAAAGGTTTTCTTCTCTCTTTTGTGAAAGCAGTTGGGTAACATTTGTATTTTTTTCTTTTTTTTTAGGTTTATAGAGGTGAAAAAATTCAATAGAGATGACGGATATTCTAAGAATGAATGAACTAACTAAATCGGTAAACAAACTTTAGTAACTAAAGTTTGACCTTGCAGGACATCGGGTTGGTTAGTGGACATGTGGTCCCATTCAAACATTCAGGGAAAACTCGGGTCCATGCTGGTAAGTCCCTGAAGTGTGAAATCACACACATCAAAGCCATAGGCCAGTTATCACCCAGGTTCTGGGTCATTAAACCACCAACCTTACAATGATACTGACAGAAACAAATTAGTATCACCAAACTGTTCACAGAATGAATAGAAAGTCAAAAATCAGGTTAATATATATTTAGTAGCGGTTGCTCAAATTCAAAGTAATTATTCTTAACTTCATGAGGAGGAACCACAACAAATGTAATATCCATGACTGGACATAAATTATGAACAAAATTACTACCTGCACAGTGTTTGTATTCTGTATCAAATCATGGACCAGATGTTTCCATGGATGTTTTGGGATGGGAGCAAATAACAAGTAACTTTTGGTATAGAACAAATGTCTCCATAAGTGTTTTGAATAGGACTAAATATTTTGAAATGGTGTTTACTTATTTATTAAGTTTCAGTGTATATTAACTGATGGGTAATATGTCTAAGCTCTGAGGTCACACTAGTAAGTGGAGTATAGGTAATTTTACCAGTGTTATCTTCACACTACATATGCTCTAGACTGTACCCTTATAAATACAAAAAAAAAATAAGCTCATGCACACTCAAAGATGTGTGGAACAAAACAGACAAGCAAATATTAATGGAATATTTGACTAAAATTTTTTCAATTGATGATTTTTATTATCTGATTCAAGTTGCAATATAATAACATATTTTTCAGTTCTATTAGTCTCTTTTTAAACCTTTTTTGTTGTCGGTCAAGTACAGTTGTCTCCATTTTCCCCCCACCACCATCGCCCACCCCAGCCACCCCCACCTCCCACCCTCAATCCTTCCCCTATTTGGCTTTGACCATGTGTCTTTTACACATGTTTCTTAATGACCCTTTCCCCAACCCTCCCCCCATTATTCCTTCCTAACTCCCCTCTGGTTGCTGTCCATTTGTTCTTAATTTCAATGTCTCTTTTAAGGTATTATTTTCCTAGTTTTTTAAGTCTTTTCTTTTATCTGAGAGACAAAACCACCAATTTTCTAATCCCTATTTTAGCTTTCATTTAGAATTACTTTTACATTACTTTTCCTTGACTTTTATGTCCAAGCATTGACCTGGTCATGGCAAAATAATCTGTCTTGAAACCTTATTATTACCAGCTTAAGTCCCAAGGTAAAAATCCAACAATGTAATTCACTGAGATCTTATAATAACAATGTTTGCCTTCTATGTAAAAGCTAATAGAAGCTTTGTGAGAACACATTTACTGATTTGACCAAATGTGATGTGATATTTCCTTTGGGGAACCAGGCACACATTTCTCAAATATGCATATTACTAAGTGAAAGAAACCAATTTGTAAAGGCTGTATACTGTATGACTCCAATTATATGACATTCTGAAAAAAAGAAAAACATGTGGAAACAGTACAAAATTGACAGTTTCTAGGGACTATGGGGGTAAGGAGGGATGAATAAATTGAACATGGAGGACTTTTAGGAGAGTGAAAATATTCTTCATTTTATCATGGTGATGGATACAGGTTATCAAAAACCCATAGAAGTATAACGCCAAGAGGGAACCACCATGTAAACTATAGACTTTGGGCGATTATGATGTGTCAAAGGTAGGTTCATTAGTTGAAACAATTGTTCTACTCTGCTCGGGATATTGATAATGAGTCAATGTATATAGGGAGGTAGGAGGTACACAGGAAATCTCTGTACTTTCTTGTCAACATTGATATAAACCTAAAACTGCTCTAAAGAAATAATGTCTTATAAAAGAAGATAAATATCCATTTCAAGATGCAAAAATATTAAAACCCCAGCAAACTCAAACTATGAGGAAAGAAGCAAAATAAGAGGAAAGATCTGAAAGTAAAAAAAAAAAGAATTAAATAGATAATAGCGAAAACTTAAAAAGTAATGTAAGTAAGCTAACAATGGGAAAAAAAACAAGGTGATCAGAAGTATGCACAATTAGAATACAAGAGAGGTCAGAGGACTTAAATTGTGGATAAAGTACCAGAAAAAAATGAACACTGATGTAATGGTTAAGAATTTGTACAATTAAAGAGAGGTATGTATTTCTATCCTGAAAATTGCACTGAGATACTAACAGGTAAATTCATAACCAACCAACCAACCAACCAACCAAAAAACAAACAAATAAAGACAAAAAAACAAAGTTACTGGATTTTTCTACTCTATTGCTTCTTAAACTGAACTGCTTCATTCTAGTTTTATTTTCTTTCATATTCAATATGTGAAGAGAAAAAATATTAGCAATATACTCATTACATTTGAATATATTTATTTCATCTTCTCTATAATTGAAAGCCTATGTGGGTATGGAATTTTAGTTTTATAATTGTGTTCTTTAAGACTTTAAATAGATTATCCCATTGTATTTGTGCTTCTATTATTGTGTGTGGGAAGTTGCTGTCAGCACAGTTGCCATTCAATTGTATGGAATCTGTCCATTCTCTTTAGTGCTTTGCCAGATGTTTCCTCTATCAACCCATGTGAAAATAAAGATATAATTTAATGCAAAGAAAAATGAAACTTGAATATAACAGTGAGATACAAGAAACAATGATGAAAAAGAATGACAAAATGTTGCTAAACTCTTATAATGACCAATAGGAAACTTTAATAGCTATTTGTATATTTCTAGATATGCATGAATTAAATAGTAAAAATAATACAGTACAAAATGATAAAATGACATAAGGGAAGTTCAAGCTTCCTGAAATTGTGCCATGGCTGAAGAATAAGATAAAGATATAAATTAATATTAAATATAAAAAGATAGTTAAATAAAATCATATAGTTACTATATTTCTGATTAAAGCTCAAATCATAAATACAGACAATAAATCTATCAGTATAGCTCAAATAAATTTTCCAATAACAATTTATGTGGAATTGTTCTCTATTTTACAATAAATATTAGATTTATGCATATGTATACATCTTAAAATGCTTAGTGGAATGCCATTTTACATTTGTGAATGTGTTAAAAAATAATTAAGTTTGACCTTTGGCACTAACTGACATCTTGGGCTGGAGTTTTTGCTCTGGGACCTCTCATGTGCACTGCAGGGTTTTTAGCAGCATCCCCAAACTCAACACACTAGATGTCAGTGACACCCCTCTGACTGTGACCATCAAAAGTCTTCAGATAATTACGACTAGGATTTTTTTGACTAACATAAGTGTTAGGATGTGAAGGAATTAGAATACTTGTGCATTGCTGGTGTGGTGTAAAATGGTTCAGCTACTTTGAAAAACAGTATGGCAGTTCCTAAAAATTAAAGATAGAATTATCATATGATCCAGCAATTACATTTCTGAAGGAACCTCAAACAATGAAAGTAGGAACTTGCACAGATATTCAAACACCCATATTCATAAAAGCATTACTCACAATATCCAAAAAGTGGAAATAACCCCAGTCCACAAACAGGTGAATAGATAAACAAAATGTGGTAAATTCAGACAAAGAATATTATGCAGCTGCAAAAAGAAAAGGGGTGCAGATATGTTATACCTTCAAAGCACCTGAACATAATACACTAAGTGAAATAAGTCAGGAAGGACAATTACAATTGGAATCCAAGTATATGAAGTACTTAGAGTGGTCAAATTCATGGATATAGAGAGTAGAGTGGTGGTTTCCAGGAACTGGGGACAGAGGAGATTGGCAGGTCACTGTTTAATGGGTATAGCTTTTGAGTTTGAGAAGATAAAAATGTTTGGATATGAATGATTGTCACAGTTGTACAATAACTTGAATACTCTTAATACCACATAGCTATGCATCTGAAACAGTTAAGATGTTAAATTTTATGTTTCATATATTTCGTTGTAAATTTAAAAAAACATTCTTTTAAGGACCTCACTAGAAAAAAATGTCCAGACATTGTCAGTACTCCAGGGATGTGACTATGCCCTGTTGAGAACCACTGAAGTATGACAATATCAGGAACTGTCAAATATGAAAAGAGAAAGGAAAACACTGATGCACTAATGTTTCAGTTGAAAATTGTTTCAACTTTTGGACTGTGATTCAATAGTAGCTGACTATTTAAAAATGCACTAGTCTATAAAACAGCAACTATTTTCCTGTGCAATATATACTTTAGAGAGGTTATCACACCTGTGTCCTAGGGGAGAGTCACAGAAATGTTCCCATCAGTGTTTGTAGAAAAAAAATCAATAGCAACAATTGAAATGTTAATCAATGTAACATCTTAAATACATCTTAGTGTATTTATGACATAGAATAAACTATATTCCTGAATACAAATCGGAATGTTATAGATAATGAAACGATAGAAACATTTAAAATATGCAGAATAATAGTATATACTTGTTTACAAACATACATAGAGAGGATCTGTGAAAATTTAGGAGAATGGGAAATACACATTATGAAGTGTGTTTGTTTACCTGTATGGGGGTAGGATGGGGAGAGGAGTTAAGGTGGAGCTCAGGAGGCATTACACAAGAAATTTAGAAACTTTTTTATTATTTTTATTTCAATTTCGATATTGGGCACACTGACTCTTGTTATATCATGCTTTATACATGACTGAACTTTTATAATACTGCATAATGAATTTTAAAATAACAAAATTAAAACCATCTGAACAATTTGTTTCATCATTCCATCAATTTAATGGCTCTGGTACAATTTTATATAGACAGCCACTAACCTTATGAAACATTGCATAGAGCATTGTGTTTAAGCAAGTGTCATGTTATAACTCATCACTCATATTTTTAAAATAATACAAAATTAAAGCTTTTTAATGAAATAACCTTTTAATATAGAAGTTATGATTTTATGTGCATGTCTCCTTTGACAAATATCAATTAACCTTAGAAACTTGGGTTTGCTTCTGGGTTCTCCATTCTGTTTCATTGGTCTATGTGTCTCTTCTTATGCCAGTACTAGACTGTTTTTTTTACAGTGGCTTTGTATTATAGTTTGATATCAGGCATTGTGATATCTCCTACAATATTCTTCTGTCTCAATATTGCTGGGGTTATTTGGGATATTTTTGGGTTCCATATAACATTCTGAAACATTTTTTCTATATTTATGAAATGTGCCATTGGTATTTTGATAGGAATTGCATTATATCTATAGATTGCTTTGGGTAGTATGGACATTTAGTAAAGACAGCCTCTTCAATAAATGGTGTTAGGGAAGTGGTACGTGAAAAAAAATGAAACTAGACCACCAACTTATACCATACACCAGAATATACTCAAAATGAATAAAAGACTTAAATATAAGTCATGACACCATAAAAGTCCTAGAGGAAAACATAGGTAGGATAATTTCAGATATACCACATAGCAATCATTTCGCCAATATATCTGCTAAGGCAAGGGAAGTAAAGGAAAAAAAATAAACAAATGGGACTGCATCAAACTAAAAAACTTCTGCACAGTTAAAGAAACCATTATCAAAATAAAAAGGAAAATGACAGGATGGGAAAACACCTTTGCCTATGATAAATCAGATGAGGATTTGATCTAAAAACTATGTATACTTCCCTGGTGAGTACCCATATAGAATTTTATATGTTGTTAAAATTACGTAGGTTTAAGAGTGTAGAAAGTGTTTAAGAGCATGTGAAGTATTTATAAGAGTGTGGAAAAAGTTAATAAGAGAGTGGGAAAGGTTTATAGGAGTGTGGGAAGAGTTTATAAAGCCTTAAAATACATATAAATAATAAAATAAATATAATACTGTTACTTCGCAGATTTCCACCTGGAACAGAACTCCTCCATAGGTGAGGGATCACTGTATATAAATAATTTGTCCAATTCATCATCAGAAAGACAAATGATCCAATGAAAAAATGGGCAAAGGACCTGAGTAAACAGTTCTCCAAGGAGGACATAGATGGCCCATAGACATATGAAAAGACATCACTAGCCATTAGAGAGATGAAGATTAAAAGCACAATGATATCACCCCACACAGGTCAGAATGGCCATCCTTAACAAATCAACAAACAACAAGTGCTGGTGAGGTTGTAGAGAACAGGGAACCCTAGTGCACTGTGGGTAGGAATGCAGACTGATGTAGCCAGTGTGGGAAACAGTGTGGAATTTCCTCAAAAGACTGAAAATGGAATGACATATTCACCCAGAGATTCCACTGCTAGGGAGTTGACCCTTAGAATCCAGAATCACTAATTCAAAATAACTTATGCACCCCTATGTTCAGAGCAGTGCTATTTATAATAGCCAAGTGCTGGAAACAGCCTAAGTGCCCATCAGTAAATGAGTGAATCAAAACACTGTGGTGTATATACATAATGGAATATTACACAGCAGAAAGAAAGAAGGAACTCTTACCTTTTGCAGCAGCATGGATAGAACTGGAGAGCATTTTGCTAAGTGAAACAAGCCAGTCGATGAGAGAAAAATACCACATGATCTCACCTATAAGAGGAATGTAATGAGAAAAATGAACTAAAGGAAAAAAATAGAACCACAGGCATGGAAACAGGGAACAGATTGAAAGTGATGAAAAGGAAGGGGGCAGGAGGATAATGGTGTAAAGAAGAAGAGACTTGTCAAAGAACTTGTATGAAGGACCCAGTGAAATGGACAACAGTGTGGGAAATGGCTGTGGGAATGGGGGGTGGGGTGGGTGGAAAAGAGCAAAGGGACAAAATTTGGGAGAACTGTAATTGAGTAATAATAAAAACAATTTGCCTGAAAAATGTATTTTTAAATATCTCTCTCCAGTTGCATTTGTCAAGGACTTTGTACATTCTTATATAGCCTCCTGGCTTAGCAAACAATATGTAACTTAACTTATAGCTATTAAACTAAAGTTAATTTAAATAAACCTAAATAGTTTTAGAGGTTTACCTCCCTTTGCATTCATGTAATACAAGTATCAATATGTCTACATGTAAAGGAAGCCTGGCAACTATAATATTAGAGTTGAAAGTAAGATTGGGATAGTCATGAGAAAAGTGTATTGGACTCGTAAACAAAAAGAAAATATTCTGAAGGTGTTTTTTTCCTCTACTGTGTGTTTTGAAAACTGGTGGGTAAAACTTCAAGAATATATTTGATGGTGAGTAAGAACAGGGAACAGGAAACAGAAATAGTAAAAAGGACCTTTGCCCAAGTTCAAAGCTGATAGAAATTCAGAGAGTGATTGCTTGTGATGTAGATGACAGTTCATTATACTATAAATTGACTGAATAGAGTGAAGTTAAACTTTAGTGTCTTGCCATATTTCCCTATGTTGGCAAACATCAATATTTAATTTGTCAAATGAGGAGATGTTTTGTGCTTTTCATAGAAAAGATATCCATTTATTTTTAAGTATTTCTTGCTCTAATATTAGATAATAAATTAGTGGGCAGTTGAAGATGGCAGTGCATTTTGTTGATGAAGTTCCTCACTAGATTAAAAAAAATATGGAGTTTTGTAATTTGAAATACTAAAAAAGAGGTCAAAGTTCTGAAAGATGGCCACTGTCAGAGTGAAGAATCTGTCATCACCTTTATATTGTCTGCCAAGAATATTTAACCTTCAGTTTTCAGTTTTTATTTTTTATTTTGAAACTTTGATTTCCTTATTAATACTAACCAGCACTAAATAAGATAATATAACCAAATAGTTAACTAGGTAATGAGCCACTCCATAAACTCGGTTAAAAGGTAAGGCAATTTCTTTAAAATATGAAAATGTGTGCCTTTCAAATAAGCACATTTCCTCTTGTTAATTTTTCATTGGGTTAATACAAGAAGATAAAATGATTCATTTTTGTCTGTCATAGGTATAGAAATATCTGGATCTCAGCCACAGAGGCAGAAAGAATAATCAGAGAGATAATATATATAGGTTTAAAAATTAATAAATAAAACATTACTGTGGAAGTATGTACTGATACAAAGACAACTATTTCATACCATTTTATTGAAAGTATTTTGTAATCTATATGGATTACAAAAACCCCCACTAGTTATTCACTTCCCTGTTGTAACTCAATCTACATGTTATCTGGCTTAAGCTTTAGAGCAGGAGTGTCAAACTCATTTTCACCAGGGACCACATCAGCCTCGAGGTCACCTTCAAAGGGCCAAATGGAATTTTAGGACTGTGTGAATGTAACTGCTCCTTGACTAGTGGCAAGGAACTCGGCACTGCCACCGGGTAGAAACAAGGTGCTGGGCTGGTTAAAATAAGGTGGAGGGTCAGATTTGGCCCACGGGTGACATGTGTTTGCCACCTGCACTTTAGAGTTTTAGTTCCTTACCCCATCCCATCTAATAATTTTCCTTTTTAAACTTTATTTTTATTGTCAGTATTACTACAGATGTCCCCATTTTCCCCACTTTGTGTGACTCCACCCAGCCCCATCCCCTCTTCCTTCTGGCCACCAGTCTATTGTCCATGTCTATGAATTAGGCATACATGTTGTTTGATCCTTTCACCTTCTTTAATCCACTCCCCAGTTCCACTCCCCTGTGACAGCTGTCAGTCTGTTCCATGCATCCATGCCTCTGTTTCTATACTTTTCTAATTAATTAATGAGTTCACATTTCTTTAAATATACTCAAAGCATAAAAGCTACCCCTTTACATATGTTGTCCTTGCAAGAATTTACCTGTTTGCCATCATTAGGATGATTCTATTTAATGTAAAGAAAATAACTTAGACTATTTAAATACCGACTGAGGAAAAATATAATATCTATATACATACAAATACGGAATCATGCTGCATGCCTGAAACTGATATAATGGTGTATGTGAATTATACCTCAACTAAAAACAAAAAACTAAAAAAACACCTCTGCCTATGCCCTTCACAGACTGCTTAACTTTGGATGGTCCTCCATGCGCTGTGTGCAGACTGTGAGCCACCCAGGGCTCCCAGAGTGCCCGTGACCTGCTGTGGGTCATGGGGCAGATGGACATAGAGATCCAGCCCTCCTCTGCAGGCAGCAAGAGTACCACAGAGCCACTAACGTGAGGCATCCTCATGCCAGGCCCTCGTCAGAGAGGGCCTGGCAGTCAGAGAAGAATGTCGGCACATAACAGGAGGCACAGAGGAGAGAGTCCAGTGCTCCTCACTTTTCACACGACTGTGTTACTCGATTAACACATCTCTAACCAGCGTTTCACTTTACTGTAAAAAAAGGTGTGACAATGCACTGCACACCTCACTTTTTCTTTTTAACATTATTTTCTTTCTTTTTGCTTTTGTCTGAAATGTGGATGTAAATGCTGAGATTTTGAGGAAGCTAATACATAAACAACAACAAAAAAAAATGGCCTGCTAGTCATTTGATAAGAAGGCATTAACTTATTTTATCAGACTTAATTAATATACATGGATGGTAATTGAGTCATATATTGATATAAACTCACTGAAATGATGTATTAGAAAAGAAATAAGAATAAAATTTCCCTCCTGTAATGCTTACTTTTAATATTATATTATAACTTAATATTATATATAATTTATATTATGTTATGTTATGTTTTATTACATTATACTATAAGTTCAGGAAATGTCCAAGACTATAATAATTCTTTATTCTCTGGTACCAATAATCTTTCCTCAGTTGAATGACTGGTCTCTGTTGACATTTGTTTTTTTTTCAAGTTATTTTTTTCTCAGGATCAGTGAATCTTAACATGTCTCAATATAATAAATATTTCTTTATTAATTTTAATTATAACACAAATTTTAGGTTATAGTCAATCATATATTTTTAAATTTGGAAGAATAAACCCTTGAGGTTTCCTCTCTATATAAACTTTATTAGATGCTATTCATACAGCCAATATTTGGAGTCCAAAATGTACTGCATCACATTATAAAAGGAGGGAATGATGAAAATAAATTGATATTTTTAGTTTGTGCCATATGTTTTATATTAACTCAAAGTTTTGTAAGCCTTCCTATTTTTTTTTGGACATCCAAAGTGAGAAGTGTCTCAAATCAAATCAAAGAGACAAGATCATTTTTTCCTAGGCTGATTTTACATAGGTTAAATAGATCATTCTTCTCTAGGCAGATTTTATATAAGTTAAATATTATTTAGGCTATTTTTTCAGTGACTTTAGCCATCTTTTTTTGGATGTGTAGTGATGTATAAATATGTATGTGTAAGACTGATTTAATAATTAGCAATAAAATCATTTATGAAAGATATAATTTCTACTCTGAATATCTGTCTTTGTGTGGTGATTGATTCTCAGACCTTTTGAAACACCAGAGATCTGTTCATTTTTTCAAGTCTTTAATATAGACATATCAAAATCCTGTCTTCAAAAATATAGGTGTGTCCGTATATTTACTCCCAATAGAAGATTCCACTCTATGTCATTCAGATATTATCATTTACCATAATAAAATAACACAACTCAAGCATTATTTCATCTGCAGGTAATTTCTGTTCTCCCCTTACCTTGCCTACAGAATCAGGCAATACACTGGAGACCAATTACTCATTCCTCTGAAAGAAGCATCTAATGAATGCAGCCTTAGAACTTTAAAATAGAGACCTGTGCCAAGGATTCTGAGAACCAGGATCTGCAGCTCTGCATCCACACAAAGGGCAGAGGAATTCCTGAATGACAGACAGCAGCCCAAAAGCAGTAAAACGAGCAGATGACACTGGGTGGTGCCTTGCTGACTTTGAGCTGTCAGACCAGAATTAATGAGAAAAAACTGAGTCAGAGGTATTGGAAATGTTTATTTTAATTATTTTCCCTGGATTGTTTTAGATACTTTTTATATATTAAATCTTTTATACCATGAAATCATATTTTTATCCAGTTTTATTTATAACTCTCAAATTTACAGGAAAGATAAAATGGCTTGCTTTTTTAATGATGTTTTTTCTATTTATGTGTTCCTTTTTGCTGCTTCACTCTACAAAAGTGATTGAAAAATCTTTTCACGGAGACATGATACCAACAATATCAGTTGTACCAATTTCAAGTTGTAAAGAACAGAGGATGCAAATGCAGAAAGGAACAGAAAGTATGTGGGGTTTATCAGTAACAAAAAATAAAATGTAATGAATTTTGGAAATGCTAGCAAAATTTGACAAATTTTCCAAAATTATTCATCCAGTATCACTAGATGTCATCTTTACTGGGCTACTGATGGGGCAGAGAATCCACACAGATTACAAAGTCATAAGGTAGATGTTGTGTATGACAAATGTGAATGACTCTAAAATCGACCTTTTGAGGGGTCTCATTCCAGTGAAGTGACCCACAGATATACACTGTAGGTTATGACTGATTATACCACTGTCATCCTGCCTCTCAGGATTTTATGAATAGAGGAATTTGAAACTTAGAGTTTACAAGAAGCAGAAGTGCAAATGAAATGGTTTCTTGAGGCATTCGGGTAGATTTGGGAAGCTGAAATCTACGTATAAGTGTTACTCTTTGCAGAATCATTCCACATATGAGGAAACACAGACAAAATGTGTCCATTCTCCTAATTTGATCAGGTGACTCTCCAAGGTTATAGAAAGAGCTGGGTAGGGGGGAATGTGTGACATTTCTTCTAATGTAGCAGAGCAAACCCAAAGTGAGACTGCTCTAGGCATTCTATCATATAATCTCTGCATTTTCAAGAACACAAAAAAAGACAAAACTTAGCATTTGAAAAATGGAAGGTGATTCAACCCTTGCTTCAGATATCCATTGCAATTTCAGAATGACTAAGTATTTATCTTGAAAAGGAAGGAAAGCAAATGCAAATTCTATTGGTTCTGTAATAAACAATTCTTCCTAGATGAATGCTTTATAAGAAGGAAAAATTACAACCTCAATAAGTGTAATACATTCCTGGAGACAATGTAGAGAATTTTATACTTCTATTACTTTTTGAGCAATATATAGCATTGCTCAAAAGTAGGTTTATAGTTGTGAGTACATGCAATAAAGTTTATTCTTTTATTATTATTTATGAATTATTATATTACTGTCCATATGAACATCTGTAAACCTACTTTTGCTCCACCCTGTATACATGTAAAACCCATAGAACATCTTGTGACTGAAAATACATCCTGTTAAAAATAATAAAACAGCTTTCAAAAACTGGTGTAAGGAATTCTTTCAGATCAGTTATATCTAGTTGTAAATTAAACAAATTAAATTCCTTCAAAAGCAAACTTATTCAGTTTAAAAGTATATTATTTAATTAATTTCACTATAGTATGTGAGATGCGATGTAGGGTAAGATCCATAAAAATAAGTTCCTGGAGCTTAAAACTTATTTCACAAACACACATGGGGGTATTCTGTAATTTGAGGGCATGAGTAAGTGACATAATTTAGTGCTGATCTGTAGGCACTGACCTTTGGAAAATGTGATAGGACTGGTGTTATTAAAGCCCAGGAGTTACCATCTTTCTATACACATTCTTCTAAAGGAGATCTGATTTTCCCTAAAGGTTTTCTTCCCTCGCTCTTCAAGAATAGTTATTGTATACCTGAGATATTTTTTGCAAACCACACAGGCAAGAAAGGGGGAAAATACATGTGGAGCCTTCCTGGAGGGCATAGTACTCTTCAGGAGTTTTGGAGGTATGTTGGGAGGCATGTATAATACCAAACTACAGTGTGATGTTACAAGGGATTTATGAGTATGTGTACACGAGCTAAGTTTAAGAAAAGTAAGAATAAGCTTAGCTTATTTATACTTGGTTCCTGAGTTATGTTATTTTACCTCAATATAAGTTTAACCTTACACTAAAAGTTATATGCCTATCTGTATTTCTTTCTATAGGTCAGAAGAAATACAGTATTATATAGACATACAAAGTCCGTCCAGAAAAAGTTCAGCCATTGTTAACACAATGAGAATGATTTGTGCCACATCGATGTACCCTGACAGCCGAGGAGAGTGGGCTGGAAGGTGCATGTGTGAACAATGATGACTTCACTGTACTAGTCAGTTGGGGGGGGGGGTAGATGCCACTGAGTGAGCATGTGTACTGTGTGGCCATCACATTAAAAAATGACTAAGGAAGTAAGCAATAAAGCTGCCTTTGATTTTGCGTGAAATTTGAATATTCTTCCTTGGAAACTACTCAGAGGATGCAGGAGGCTTTTGGGAATAATGTAATGAGCGCAATATAAGTAAAAGTGTGGCACAAATGTTTCAAAGATGGTCAAGAACCTCTCAAAAAGGATCTGCATTCTGGAAGGCCTGCAACGAGCAGAACACCTGAGAGTGTTGAATGTGCACAGGCTGACATCAGCAAAGCTCAGTGGCTAACAGTGCGAGAACTAGAAGCTTACCCAGAAATTCCAAAAGCTACTGTATGCGAGATTTTGAAGCAGGATCTGGGCATGAAGTATGTCGTGGCAAATTTGTTCTGCTGTTTCTACCAGCAGAGCAGAAGGAACATTTAGCTGCAGTTGCTAATCACTTGATTCAAACTGCTACCAATGAACCTGATTTCCTCAAGAAGGTCGCAAATAGAGATGAATCATGAGTCTATGGCTATGATCCAGAAATGAAGGCCCAATTGTCCCAAAGGAAGTCATCTGGTCCTCTGTCTGAAGAAGGTGCAGCAAAGTTGCAGCAAGATCAAGACCATGTTAACTGTGTCTTTTGATTGGGAAGGTGTTGGCTATCATGAGTATGCTCTTTCAGGACAAACAGTTAATGAGGAGTAGTACCACAATGTTCTTCATTGGTTGAGAGATGCAGTATGACAAAAAATCTCACAGCTGTGGGCAACTGATGATTGGCAGCTTCATCTCAACAATGCATCCAGTCATACATCATGTCTCATGGAGGTATTTATGGTGAAACATCAAATCACCCAGGTGACTCAGCCCCCCTACAGTCCATATATGGGACCTGGGACTTCTGGATTTACCCAAAACTAAAATCACCTTTGAAAGGGAAGAGATTTCAGACCATCTATGATATTCAGGAAAATACAATGGGATAGCTGATGGTGATTTCAACACAGGATTTTGCAGGATTTTGAAGAGTAGAAGAAATTTGGGGAGATCTATATGAGGTCCCAAGTTGTCTACTTTGAAGGGGACTGTGATGTCAGTGTCCTATGTACAATATATCTTGTATCTTCTTCAGTGAATGTCTCTATTTTTCATATAACATAGCTGAATACTTTCTGGACAGAACTTACATGTAGATAGTCAACTAGAAAGTTTAATATATATATAAGCAATCAGGCTTGGGGTTTATTTGTTCATATTCCAAATGATAATATTAAATGCAAAAAAGATAAAAATATAATTTAATAGTCTTCACCTAATAGAAAACATCATCCTAAAATATCGACAATAAAGTTAATTTAGTAACTCTATCTATAATCTTTTAGGGTGCATTAAAATTCCAATTTTTTCTGAGATAGTCAGCAAGTAATCTCATGTGTACATTACTCACAGTCATCACATCCCCTTTGGTGTAGCCATTTTTGAAGTGCTAGTGAGTCAGGTGCTGCAGGAGGAAATACCTAAAACACTACCTTAACTAATGTGGCCAGATACAAGTCCATGATGCAGAAATCATTCTCCTGAGACACCTTCTGCTTGAGAGAGGACTGCTATATTGAATGTGGGTCTTCAAATATAATTCAGAGAAAGAGGGTATAAATTAAACAGTAAATAAATTAAGAACTAAGTCTAGGCTGTACCTTAACTCATAAATTACACTTCAGTTTATTTAGACTGAAAATGAAAAAATTAAACCAGCTGGCCTGTGATTTATTTCTCTCAAGATTGTAGAAGAATATTACAGCAGAAAATGAGCAAGCTGGAGATGTCATATAATCTCTTTGTAAATGTACTGATACCGGATATTTTAGTAAATACATTAATAGTATTTGCTAGGAAGACAGTACTAGCTACGGATTTCTATCAACAGAATGATCTCAGTTTAGCATTGCTTGGTAAACAAACCTAGAATCTGGATGTAAGGCACGTCTCTGTGGAGAACACCATATAAGTGAGCAGCTCTTTGGGATGTAAAATAGAGTTCTCTCAAAATGCAAATGTTCTCTGCAGTGTCAGGTTATTCAGACACCTCATCTAGAGACTTTATCTGCTGAATCAGAAAGTGTGTGAAACAAAGAATTTTGGAGCTGTCTTGGATTTCCCAAACTTCTCTTTGTTTGACTATGACCCTTGATGCTTTGTATGCTGGATTTTATCAGCAAGGGCAGATCACAGGCAAGGTGTCTGATTCATGGGAGTCTGATCTGACAGTTCGATTCTTTGTGTTAGCACAGAGACACTATTTTAGGTTGCTCAGAGCTTATTGATGTAACTGCATGTTGTAAATCATTTGAGTTCTATCATCAGTTCCTACCAAAGTGCAATAAACCTTTTTTGGAACTTTCACTTGAATTAATTTCCAATTTGGTAAGAGATGATGGCTGTAGGGTTATATAGTGGAACACTGAAAAATATATGCATTGAAAGAATAAAGGGAAAAAGGAAGTATGCCTGATACAGGGCAGGGTCTGGGCATGGAGAACTGAAAACCTGTGCTCAAAACCAAATGCTACCCCCATAATTAGAAAGAAATAACCTCTAATTATTTCTGAAACCTAAAAATAATTAAATGAATAAAACAGTAGATCCTGACTAGTCAATGGGATAAATTATAAATTTAAGGGTAGAATTTTATTGATGTTAGAGAAAAATTGTACTTTATCATTTTCAATAAGCTATAAAGTAAATGTTCCTGTGTGTGCTTGTGAGTGTGTGTGCATTTGTGCATGAACAAGTATATGAGCTTACCCCATTCTTAAATCAAATGAGACAATTTAAACTTGAAGTTGGTAGCATCTGCTATCTGCTAGTCTTTGAAATGAGAAGGATTAAATTAACCTTTCATCTTATTCAAAAGTATTCATCTGATTAAGAAATGCTTAGTGGTAATGAACATGTTGTCTTAGGTAATTTGAGGAAGTAAAGATCACAGAGTAAATGGTCATTATACTATGATTTGTGTTCCATAAAACTTAGAAGTAAGTTGTCAAAAGCAATCAATATACTTAGAGGAGGGAATCTTCAAATTTATGAGATTTTAGTTCCAATGTTTTGCTTTAGGCAGTGCATGAAAAATACATAAAAAAAAAAAACTAGGGAAAGATTTTAATTCATCAGTCAAGTAATAGAAGTTTTATTTAAAGAAAAGTAAGACTTCTACCAGCAATTAAAAACTACAGTAAAAGTGAAGTAGATAAGTTAGCTATATGCCTTTTCTTAACTACTTCTAAGTATGTCTGAAGTTTCTATAAAGTGTTTTTGAGGATTTATGTGAAAATTTATTGTAAGCAATATTTAAAGTATCTGTGCTACCTACTTGGCACTAGAGTTCTATCTAAGAAATTATTTCATAAATTACTTGAAAAAACAAGAATATAAAATTGTACATTCATATGAATTACAAGGGCTTTTTCAATAAATCTAACAAAAGACAAAAATTAAAAAAAATAGTTTAAATCTCCCTGCTTCCTATTAACAAACTGATTAAGTACCCTGTCATATAATAAAACAACTAAACAGATGTTCAGAGGTAATTAAAATTTTCAAAAGCTATTAAAAATAAAGTGCCTATTCAGTTTTGAGTAAATATTAACAACTTAATAGAAGAATAATCAATTTTAGACATCAAAATAAATTATTCTGTTTGAAACTGAACAGTTTATTATAATGAGCTTTATGTAGGTTTTTAAATATCATCTTTAATAAATTACATTCTTATAGGCTTCTGACAATTTTCCTCCAATTAAAAATAATTACAATCACATTGAACACACAATAACAATAAAAGAGATAATAATAAAAGTCATAAAAATATTTACTGTGATGCCATATGCCCCACACTCTGCTAAATATTTGTCTTATATTATCTTGCAATCATTGCCTCTTTTAGCAATAATTTTCTAATATCAATAACAAAGGGCACAAGTGTATGCATAATAATATTTAGTCTAAGATCCTCTGCATGGTAGGCAGTTTTATTTAGCTTATTTCAGAATGAGGAAATTTTGTCCCATGGGAAAGAAGAGAGATTGTCCAAGGACACAGCATACAATGGTAAAACCTCAACATGAACCCACGTCATCTGAAATGAATGTGTTTTACCACACATTTATACTACCTTGAAGGAATAAAACAATACCCATTCAAAACAAACAAGAGCTCTAAAGAGCTTTTAATAAACAGAGTGCCGAAGATATAAGGTATTCCATTTTTTCCTTTCAAAATTGTTTCTTCCAAATATTTGACATTTTTATAAAATAAATAACGCTGATGTTATTAATGAAGTTACACATTAAATATAAAGACGTATTCCCAAAGAGACTCTGAAATGTTTCACTTGAATATCCATCTGAGAAATTAAAAGGGACAGAATCAGACTTTCCCTCATTTCAATATTTTAATCAATATTTTAAAAGGTCAGCAATGGCGGTGTTGTATTTAATCCTGTTGTATCAGTTTTCTAGGGCTGCTGGAAGAAGTGCTAAACTGGGTGGCTTAAGAGAACAGAAATATATTCCATTTGTAGGTCAGAGACCACACCAAGGGGTCATCAGGGCAGCACTCACTTCAAAGACTCTGGGGACAGTCAGCTCCATGCCTCTTCTACCTCAATGGCTCTAGGTGTTCTTATGGTTCCTGAGTGACTTCAGACTTTTCCTGCATCTTCTCATGCTCTTCTCTTCTGTGTCTCTTATAAAGAAACTTGCCAGTGAGTTGGGAGCCCACTCAAAATCCAGGATGATGTCATTTTGAGTTTTGTGAACATAAGCACATCCGCAAAGCCCCTTTTCCAAATAAGATCACACCCACAGATTCTGGGAGTTAAGATTCTGAATACAGGTTTTTGAAGGGTTACAATTCAATCCACTTCTATTTTCACAAGAAAGCCTGCTTTACTATGGATGATTTATCTTTTATTTAAAACCACAGTCACAAGATATTCAAATTAAACTTTTGTGGATTTTTTTTCCTAAAAATTCTAAAACACCTAAGTCTTATTCTGTTCTAAAGGAAAAACTGCTGGACATTTTTATTCTAATTTTGCTTGAACTTTGTCTCTGGAGAATACCATTAGTGCTTCTAGGGATTGCTGCTTGTTTAGACAGACTATGCACTTACTGACTGGGAACTGATAATGCATCTGCCTTGAAGGAAGGATAGAGTGGTCTCCCTCATTACTAGCTCTACTGAGACTCTGTGGAGTACAAATATTTGGGTAAGACCAGGTTGGGTTCCAGAGTCAGGCTAATAGGGTTCAAATTCTCCTCTGCCATTTTTTCATTATGTGATCTTAGGTAGCTTACTTAGTTAAAGTAACTAGAAAAGTTTTTCTCAACAGACAGTGCGAGGGCTCCTGAAGTCATTGTGGAAGGGCTGCACTTTAAGCCCAGTCTTGCTGTCTTCCCATGGTTTTTGTAGGATAATATTTCGTTTTTGTCCTGCACCTTAACCGGTGCCAAATTAACAATCAAGAGGTAAAGGAACTGTTATTTCCACACCTATGTTACTCCAAATCTCCATGCCTCCTCACTATCATCTGGCTCTGTATAAATTGCATTCGGTTGTGCTTCTTTCTATCAAACCACAAAAATGGATACCTTTGTTTTTCCCTTCTCAGTGAACTCCTTAGTTACTTGCATTTGCATGACTAAGAGAAGTTACTCAAATTATGGTTTCCAGCAGCAATTTTTGACTTACGTGCCACGGCAGGCACACTGTGTGCCACAAGAAGTTTTAAAACATGCAGTACCTGACAATTTAGCCAAGGACACTGATTTCTTTTCCCTTAGGTTGTCAAATAAAACAAATGACAGCAGTGAATACAACAATAGTTGTCCAGTGTGAATCAATCACAATTACATTCACTTTTAGTTAGATTGGCAAAAATATATTTTTTGGTGTGATGCAATTTTTTAAATTTTATTTATTTATTTTTAGAGAAGGGGAAGGAAGGGAAAAAGACAGGGAGAGAAACACCCATAAGCTTCCTATTGCACGGCCCCAAGTGGGACCTGGCCTGCAACCCAGGCATGCTTTCTGACCCAGAGAACTCAATCCATTGAGCCACACCAACAAGGACCAGAATTTTAATAGTGAGTTTATGTGTACCTGAGATGAAAAATGTTGAAAATTGTTGATTTACAGTATATAAGAAAATTTTGCTTTAAAGTAATTTTCTGTTTCCAACAATGTACTTAAAACTACTAAAACTAGCATACTTTAGTGCAATTTACTTAAAACTACTGGTTTTCTTTTGTAAACATAGATACTTGGAAACTGAGAAAAAGATGCATGAGTAAAAAATTTCCTCTAAGTGACTGGGTCTCACTGCATTTTCATCTTGTCTATATCTGGTTTAATCTAGAATGCAGTACAGACATTTAAAAGTATGAAAAATATATATGTGCACTCTAGGGTTTAGATTGAATTTGCTTGTAATTATGAAAGTGAGGAATGATTATTTTATTTGATTATACAAACTTACCAAACTAGCAACAGTAACTTTTTCCATTTTTTAATTTTTCTCCTCCAATTTATTTTTTGACATGCTATACAGTTAAATTTACATTTATATTCCATGCTTAAAAATTGCAGTGGTGCAAATATATCCTTAAATCTAGAGAAAAAAGTCGTTTAAATTCTTTATTTTAAATTTCAAGTTTCTTCCCATTTTGTTTCTTATGTAAATGATATAAACAACATCCATTACATATACACTTAAAGATGTATATGTTAAAATGTGTATACATATATGTATAAATTCAGTTTATTAACAGCTTGCTTACTCTGAAATTTCAATTTTTTAATTAACCTCTCCATGTATCTTCTGTTCATTAAAATTATCCTTTTTCTATTATTTATGTTGCCAATTATTTAATATATTCATTTTCCAAAGTTAATTCATGTCCTAGTTGCAATTCCTGTTGACTATAACAACTCAAAATAAATTATCTATTAACTTAATATTAACATTTTGGATAAGAATAGTGTAAATATTTCAATATTAGTACCACAAATATTCTTTTTTATTACAAGTATAAAAGTATGCTTTTAAGTATTAATCTCCCAAATAGATTGAATTTTTCTTGAAAAAAAGAGCCATATTTTATAAGCCATCAAATATCTTTGAGAGTCTAGTTCAAACTCTTGCTAGATATTTTGGTTTGATTTAATATTTATTTGAAATGTAAATGAAAATATTAAGCTTCATGTATGAAGTGGGACCCAAAAAGCTGGAATTATTTTCTGGAGAGCAGGCCCCTTGTATTATAGGCTTCTCCCACTGGGTGAGTGTTCTAGGAACCCAACTGTATTAGTGTATCATCTGGCATTGTTGTGAGAGGCTGAGTTTGGCTTCAGTGAATTTTTGTTGAAGATTCAAAGCATTTGCCCATTTCATGATGGGTGATTCACAAGCACCTGAACACACTGTGCTGAGTGTTCATCAGTTTTTGACTAGAAATAGCATGACCCTCATGCCCCACCCTCCCTATCCATCCAATCTCACCTGAGCAACTTTCTGTTTCTTTGTTTCCCAAGAAGAAAAAAGGCCTCAGAGGGAAATGTTTTGCTGATATGGAAGAGGTGATACAAAAAGGCTGAAGTACTTTGTAAAAAACATCAAAATTGATCAATGAGTTCAAAAAAATTTTTGAGCAGTGGAAAAATTATTTTGATAGGTGTATTGCATCAAATGGAGAGTATTTTAACATGACTAACATTTAAATATGTAAGAATAAACACAAACATTTTTTAAAGAAATTCTTGATTTGGGGGTATATGCCTTATTTTATAATTTTTATGTTTATTTCTCCTTTGTTTCTTACTTTTATTTCAGATAATTTTTAGCTTAGAAAATTAACTATGATATTTATATGGTTATATACATTTCCATAAAATTCACTTATATATGTTAACATTTTCAATGTTTTAATCATCTAATTAAATTTGTATAGTGACTAATTTTCTTATAGCTGTTTTTTTATGTTTATGCCTTTCCTAATGATAATAGGCAGTCCATATGTGATGTGCTTAAAGAAATTTCAGATCAAATTCATAAAATGAGTTTGAAATTATTTTTATATTGGGGTTATATAGTTTATTATTATCAGACATTACTATACTGGGAAATTATTATTATTCCCAAATGAGTGATTCAAAGTTTTTTGGTAGTGTTCAAATGGTGCAAGTGAGTTTTGAATCTTATCTCAACGTTTGATTTATTTGATGGATGCTTTAGATATGTTTTATATTCATGTGTCTAAAAATATCTCTAAATATTAAATCTACAGATCTATTGACTGTAAATTTTTGCAGACTGTTTTTATCTTTGTAAACACATATAACAATGAATTTATACTTTAGCATTGATCCTTTGAAAATAAACTGAAGTATTAAATAGTCTTGGGTCTATTTTAAAAATAGTGAATGAGATGAGATAAAATGTGACTTTAAATGTCATTATTTGTAAATAAGGTTTCACAACTATTGCCTTCATTAGAATTCATTATTTGTATATTTTCCACTTAAACCATTATTTTTGCTTAAACTCTTAAAAATGTTTTTCTTTTGGAAATATGGCTATCACTATCTATGAAAATAATGAAAAAATGAACATTTTCTAAGGTTTTTGATTTATAACTAGAAGTCAAAGAAGGAAGAAACATTAAGTCATCTGAGCAAATCCTGCCAAAAATTGTGTATTTGGTTAAATTGCACAAAATGTGCACAATTAATAGCACAATTGATGTGTACAATTAATAGTTCTTATCACATATTTATTTATATCTATATATTTAATTTATATTTATATTATATTATATTTTATATATTTATATTCATTTATATTTACATATAGATAAATATATAAATACACATTTACTGGTATATTAAAATAAATATTTATGTAAATATAAGTTCTAAAACATTTTGTGCTCTTTCCTAACCATGTAAGATAAATGTCATTAGACAGTATTTTCAAACCAATTATGTGATTAAGGTATTATTCTTTAGTTTTCAATTTAATTTTTTTCTGATAAAGTATTCCATATTTCTGACACTCCTTCCATCAAAAGATTGGCTTTATTTTTTATACAAATTAAATCAATAACCCTAATATTATTCCAATGTAAAGAAAGTATTAAAATAAAAAATGGCAAATGATTATTAAGTTTGGACTGCTATAACAAAATACTATAAACTGGGTGGCTTATGAATTACAGAATTTATTTCTCACAATTCTGGAGACTAGAAGTCTGTGCCTTTATTGTTGGGTTCTGGGCAAAGCCCTTTTCTGGGTTGCACACAACTGTCTTCTCACTGTATCTTCATACCATGGAAAACAGAGCTATCTAGCTCATCCTTCTTTTCATAAAAGGACACTAATCACATTCATAAAGGCTCCACCTTCATGATCTAACTACATCTCAAAGGCATTACCACCAAATAGCACCACATTGAAATTAGGGTTTTTATTTGAATATTGGAGATATGCAAACATTCAGTCTGCTGCAATGACACTAAGAATTTTCAAGGATAGAGAGCAAACAGGAAAATCATTGTGCTGATAGCACTATGTGGCAAAATACACCATTTGCCACTATCCACTAAAACATAATATACACAAAGTCTATGACCCAACAATTTAACAGCTGGTATGTACCCAAAATAATGCAATGCATATTTACCGAGAAGTATGCATAAGGATGTTTATCACAACATTATTAATAATAGCCAAAACTGTAGAATGGCTATTAGAATGGATAAATTATCAGATGATCACACCATGGGATATTATATAACACTGAAAATAAATAATCTATAAATATAGACAACAGTATGGATAAATCTCCTAAATGCAGCAGAGTGTATATAAATTTCAAAAGTAGACAAAACAAGTCTATGGTTTAAGAAATCAAAATAGTAGTTACCCTAGAGGTTGGAGGTGAGAGACTAGAAAAAGTGCAACAGACTTCTGGATTACTGGTAATGTTTCTAAATTTGTAAACTATTTAGATGAGTAATTCATGAAAATTCAGCAAGCTGTATGTTCACAATACATGTGTTTATTTATATCAACACTGTGCATATTATGCTTCAAAAAATTAAAAAAAAACTTGAGTTATACGATCTTCAGGTGGTCTGCAGATCACCTCTCACTTTCTCCATTGAATCTCTCGATGAAACCATATCTCCAGGAATAACCTGCCTCTTAACCATGAAGGGACTACAATGGCAAAGGCACCCAGTGAAGTCGCATCTGGATCTTTGATACTGTCTCACAGAAATAGTGACACAGGAAAGATTTTCTGGTAATTTTATGTAATAATTAATAATTACTACACACTTTGATACCAATAAGTACCAGTAACAAACACCTAAAATAGGAAGCAGCTTCATGATTGGGCAATGAGCTTTCAAGAAAGTATTTCTAAAGAAGTAAAATGCCTGCAACACACCATGGAATTTTAGACTTGAAGTTGCTGTTGAGGGCTTCAAGGCGGGACATATATTTTACTGGGATGGTAGAAACGGGGATGCTTGCTATGCAGTGGTATAACATTCAAACAGAGTATAAGAAATACACTTAATGAATTGGGTGTTTCTAGCTACTACTTTAATACAAGTCTTGAAGATGTCACCTGAATTCTTGCTTCTTATAGTAAAATGTGAGAAGAGGTAGAAAACAAAGGAAGAACTATTAAATAAAAAGAAGTCAGACTCAATAGTTCTGAAAGTCCTCAGCCTCTTCAGATTGTATTGATACTAAAATAAAAACATGACTTCTGAACAAAGTTCAAATACAGGGTTCTGCAAAAAGAAAAAAAAAGTATGGGGGAGCATGGTCTAAAGGCAAAGACAAAGACAAAAAATCCTCTGAAGATGTTAAAGGTATAGATCATAGATCCTCTCAAATAAGGGTTTCTAAGAAGAATAAGGACCTTTTCTCTCACCAGAAGGCCAAGGTAGAGAAAGGTTTATCATGAAAGGTCTTTTCAAGTTAAGGCTTTTGTCTAATTCAGTACTCCCAACAAAATCTGCAGAACATCCATAAATTTCTAAAAAAAGTTATACATGCAGAAATATCACTTGCATTTACTGAGGGAGACAGACACAATACAGAGTAGAGAGTTCTTTTTGGACCCCCTGAATTATACCAGCAGTAATTAGGCTGAAACATAAGCTAAAGGAAACACAGAAATGGAAGGATAATTCAGAGCACAGAACTAAGATTCCAAAGGATGACACAAAATCAATGGAGACTGACCCAGGGACTTGCAACCCTTTCAAGAACTTCCTACCATTTATGTCACAGTAGAGCAGAACTGGTATGAAGCAGTGATTCCTTCCCCCCACTTTAATTGTCCTCATTTTTATACAAGAATGTCTGTAACAGTTATTCTTTGTCTATCCCACCATTTTCTATTACATGTGTGATAAGGCAGGTAACTTGCATCTTGAATTTCACAGGTAGAGATCAAGTAGATTCGTATTCAAGAAGAAATATTTAAGGAACCAAGGAGCTGCATTCATATTAGTACCTGATATAGAAAACAAGATTCTGAATTTTAAGTAGGTGATTTTTGAAAACCTCGGAAGTGGGTGAGTGTATTTTTCATAGGAGAAGAATATGAACGATGGAGGCCTTGGGGCAAACTACGGTAGGCAACCTTGAAAATGGCCCTCAGTTCTCCCACCTCCTGGTTTTTATAGCCATGTATAGTTTCAACCCCTTTATTTGGACACTAACTATTGACATGTTATAATTTTAGTAATACATAAGGCTGATCTGTGTTGACAGATTTGAGACATGGGAAAAATAAGTAAAGGAAAAACAATGAAAAAGAAAGCTGTTCATCAAGCTACCACTTAAACCAACCACTCTTTAAATGTTTCATGCATTTCCTGTCATTTGGTTATGTGTTATTGTTTTTTTCTTCCTATATGTTCATAAGATACTCACCAAATGGTGATAAACATTACATATTTTATAACATTGGTGTCAACTGTGCACAATTATCAGTAATTCCATAGATAACATATTAATGCATGATGCTATCTTTTCTAGAGTTATAATTTTGCTTCTTTCTAGGTAGGATATGTAAACTCAAAGCAGGATTACTTGATCTAGTGTTATTAATATATTAGGACTCTTGATTTAAATAAACCCCTTATCACTAGATGCATAATTATGTAGTAAATTATTATTATTATCACTGAAGTATAAACATAAAATGCCATGACATATTTTTCAAGTATATTCTGAATGTTGTGTTTTCAAAATAATTACCTAGAGCCCATGAGCTTCTATTGATAATCCTACCATTGTTAAAAGTACTTAAGGACCATTCCCTTCAAAAATGTCTCCAAATTAGTTTTCCAAATGCCTTCCATATTTACATAGTTTTGTAATTAAAAGATAGACTCATTTCTAGAAATATGCAAAGGCATTATGGGAAAAGCCTGGGTTATCAAACAAGGTAATATAATTTTGTTAGTATTATTTGTCTATAAATACATACACTATTGATATACTTGAAAACTTCTCTGAACTAAATTCAAAATAAAAAGAAAAATAAGTTATCAACAAGAGAATGTTCATTACGATATGGTCTGTTCTTTCAGAGTTAATAGTGTAAAGTTAAATATCCATTTGAGTCTGTGCGATTGGCTTGCTTATGAAAATAATCTTCCACATTATACTCGTATCTAATACATTGTATTAATTGTGCCTTTATGGCTTAATAGAGTTATTTTTCCCCAAAGCATTCAACTTAGACAACATTAATGAGATCAGACTTAATTTGCAATAGACTCAGTGAAATGAAAAATTGAGTTTGATTTACCACAGTTGGCCAAAAGGCCAAACTACATTCTTTTTTAGGTGAATTCGATGTCTCTATCCTATTCTCTTAAAACCTGATCCACTTACATTTTGTCCAAACAATTAAGTTTCTGATTACTACAGTTTTGTATGTATCTCCCACGACGTTAACTAGCTACGACCTTGGGCAAGTTGCCTCAGTTCTGTGAGACTCAGTTTCTCATTTTCTACAATGAAATTAATATTTACTTTATGTTACTTTTGAGAGGATTAAAATAAAAGACTTCATCACAATGCTTAACAGAGTACCTCCCACATGATAAGCATTTAATGATATTTAGATATCATTAGAATCATATTTTTATTTACTTGTTTACTTCATTGTTCTACCCCACCTCCATTTCTCTCTCTCGTCTTCTGGTCTCACATCCTACAATATCATTTGTCAATATTTTCTTTCATGGATGTCTGTGTCCATTTTCCAATATTGGCCTATTTTTCTCTTTAGATATTTTTATGAACTCAATTTATTTACAGTCACACTTCACAAGCAGAGAACAAGTCTGTCTTTTTCAAATAATCTTTTATACCTAAAGCTGAGTTATTGAATGAGCTGGAATACTAAGCCAACAGAAGTCAACATTAAGTTTTATTGTTTTCACTCATGTATTATGTTGCTCTGTCAAATCACCCTTCCCTGACTCAAAAGTTCATTCACATCCCGTAGTCTTATCCTTGGTCACTTTTATCTATTAATATGCCAAAGTATTTTCATATTAAGGAGCACAGACAAGTCTAATAGTAAAGCTCTAGTTGATCCTCCAATTTAAGCTTTTCACTCCCCCACATAAATCCGCCTGGACTCAGTTTTACACCTGCAGTGAGGACAGAGGAGGGGGCATTAGGATTGTCATATTTATCCCATTTTCACTTTTATTCTTGCTCCTCATTTACTTTTAGATTCCAGATCCCAGATGGAAGGAAACAGGGAAAAGGAGGGGAAAGGAAACTGGTTAAAATCTGATCCTGAAAACTTCCTTAGTGCTTGGCTTCCTGAGACTCTTCTGTGGATTTTTGAAAGTCTTTGTGAGAAACTTCCACTGCATTTCTTTCTGACACAAATGATTCATTTTCTTATTGATTACCTTTCCCAAACACTCTCCAGTAGTCTTTTTTTTTTTTTTTTTTGTATGGTGACTCACACTGGCACTTGTTTTACTTGAATTGCAGTGTTTTTAAGGTAAATCAAAATCAGCTAACTTGCATGCAGTCCACCTGAATGAAGTCCACCAGAATTTCTGCCAAAATGTAGAAGGTCAGGTTGCTTTCTGAGCTTTCTGTTGTCATAGATGACTACAGTAAGGCCCTTTCATGTAGACTGATCCAGGAAGGGGTTCAGGCATTAATCTCCATACCCTATAATCTCTAGTGGGCACAGGTCATAAATTCCAATGGTTTCTCTTTAAATCATCTATCTGCTCTTTGCTAAAAGATCTGCTATCTTTTCTTAGTTGAAGGAGTGAAAGAAGGAAGCATGCACTCACACGTCTCAATAAAAGGAAAGGAATAAAAGTCCTTAGCATTCAACAAATATCTCCCAAATAAATTGCCCATAATTTGAAATTTTTTTAATCAATGTTGCTTCCTTTCATATACTCTCAAGTGGAGTAATAAACTTATGACCATCATCTGACCTGGATTCACCATTATTTTCTCAAAGTTTAAAGATTTCAACCAAAGTTATGAACCAACAGAAACATTTCACTTAATATACTGCTGTCTTTTCATGCTCTCATTCACTATATATTCAATTCATAATTTTAGTTTGAGCACCAATCTTAGTCCCATTATATTCAAGTACTTGGGAGAGAACATTTTATTTATACCCCTAATACTGAGAGTTGCTAACAGTTTTTATTTACAATTCAGTCACTAATTAACTGAATTAATCAAGGAAAGAGAATAATATAGAGAAGTATTAAAGTCGAAGTGTTCTGAATCTGGTCATATTTGTATATGCAGCTAAATTTGCTGAGTTTTCATTACTACTCCACTTATAAATTGTGTGACCTTAGAGTATGAGTAATTGTGTGACCTCTCTACACTTAGTTTCTGTACTTTGAGAATAATAAAGCCGCATAGATTGTGGTAATTATCTCAGAACATGCACGTTAATCTTTTTGCTCAGCAGTGCAATACAAACACTTAGCACATCATGTGCTGTCACAGTTTCTTTGAATTACCCCTCCCAACTACTATTTTCCTCAACTCCCTTCTGTGGAACCCCCACTGCATGTAGTAATGATGGAGGTGAGGCAGTGCTGCCTTGGAAACCACAGAAAGCCAGGGTTTCCAGCTTCCTCTCTAAGCACAGTCACAGATGTATTGTCAGGTGGGCAGCAAATCCTTTTGCTGGTATTTGTTAGACCTGGAGGGGGAAGGGTAGGAAGAAATGTCACTGCAGAGGCAGACCCTGTGCAGGCCACCACAGGACCACTTGTATTAAGCTCTTCTTGACCACCAGGTCATTCTCCTGGCAACTGGCTTTCAGTCTCACCTCTTGTCTTTCTTTTGTATTTCTGGTTTTCTCTATTTCTTTATTTTTTAAACTAAATTTATTGGGGTGATATTGGTTAATAAAATTATATAGATGTTACGTGTACATTTCTAGGATGCACTATCTGCATATTGCATGATGGGCCCACCACCCAAAGTCACTGCATATCAGATTCTCTGTACCCTTTACTATATCCTCCAGCCCCTTCCCTTGAGTACCACCGTACTGTTGTCGGTGTCTGTGTTTTCATTCACTTGTTTTTCTTGTCTGCTCATTTGTTGTGTCTTTTCTTACAATGTCTAAAATAAATTTCTGAAGACAATGAAGAACGCTGACAGATTTAAACATTATCATTGCTTTCTTTTGTGTTTTCAATTTTCTTGTGAGAAAAAGGTCTGAACTAGCAGGGAATTCAGAATGTGTTATTGTAGGTAGGCAAATTGTTCCTATCAGTGCAATGTCTCCCCCATGTCTTTTTAGCTCCCTGTACTCAGTTAGTCTTTCTAATGAAGATTTCCTCAAGTTTCATGTTTTGCTCTTTCCCTGTCATTTATTCATTTCTTTTTGGCAGTGACTTCCAGCAATTAGTTTTCCAGCAGATACTTTTTAAAATATCTTTCTTTCTAACCTGAGTTTCACACTTATATTTATCTCTCCAGTAATTACATAACATTCATGATAGGATATTTAGAAAATACTTAAAAATAAATATTGTTTGATTTGATGATACCTCTTTCTTCCACAAATATCTTCTTTCCAATACATTCTCTATCTTGTTAAGTAACCCTGTGTTCTATTTGTGACTCACTCAAGGAAGCTAGATATATTTTCTTCAAATTTCTACAGCCAATTACTTGCAAATCCTAGTGATGCAAGTTGACTAAATTTTTACCTTATCCTTTTCTTTGCAACAATATTGTTGCCTTAATTTGGAGCTCATTATTTTTTCCTGAATTGTTGGGTTTGATTTCTTACCAATGTTTGTGTCTCCAATGGCTATTCTTTCAAAATACATGATGAATTATACACTCAGCCACCAGAATAAGCCTTCTAAACAGAAACCTAGACTTCGTTATTTTCTCTGTTTTCCTCAAACAACTTCAATGACATCAAGTTGCATATGATAAGAGTTTACTTAGGCCAGCAATGCTATTAGTGTTTTGAGTAAATTGTAACTGGGAGAATATGATTTTTGCTGTTATATCATCATGTAGAATTTCTTCCCACCCTCAGAGTTCGAAAGCCCATTCTTTCCTTTTGGTTCTTTCTCCTTTGGTCTTTTTTCTCCTCTTCATTTCTGCCATCTCCATAGTCCTCTTTCTACTTTTCAGACATCTTTCCAGAGCAATGTTTTTTGTGCCTCAGATATCATGTTTTGGTTTCATTTTGGTGGGGCAAGAGCCATGTATCACTTGTTACAGAACCTTGGGTTCCTCTACAAACCACTGTATCAACCCTAGACTGCTACCTTCAGAATATATTTTACTTGATAGAGAAAAAGACTTGTATTTTTTTCCAATGGTGTTTTATGTACCTGGTCTCAATCCTGAGTATGATATCTTCCCACTCCTCTATTTACTGCCTCTCTATTCCTGTTACATATGCATACAGATACACATAACTGAAAACACAGTGGTAAGTTGGAGCCAGTTAAAAGGGAGAGACAGTGGGTGTGCCTTACTGTAACTTTTTATTCAGTGACACCATATTGATACCTTGAAATTAGCCTTGGTTGGCATTTATACCAGAGAACTTAGCAAACACAACTTATCAGGTGTTTTATCCATATTTTTTAAACCTAGACTACAGTTGTTAAACTCAACACACTGCTACAATAATCAGTCATTCTTGGTTTGCAGTCTATAATTTCCCATTTTTCCTTATTACTCATCTTTCTTCAGAAGACTGTGCATCTCTCCTCTGTCCATGTCACCATGCATGGTAAATATCAACTTACTTTTTAAGACTCTGTATAAGAACAATCGCTTTACAAAATGTCTTCCCATTTAACCATTCATTTCAGAATTATATTCAACCACTTTGTTCTCCCATTGCAATTTCTTTGTGCCACTACATTGCCATTAGAGATTTCTTTGCATTACTGTCTTCCTACCGGCCTGCCAGTAAGTTGAAATCTCCTGGAGGGAAGAGCAAGTATAATATTCCATTTCACATTATTCAAAGAGCCTAACAAAATTTATTGTCTGCAGATGAAACTAAACAGAACATTATTGAGCTGAATTGGCTTTATTAGTAGTTTGGAAGCATCTGTCTATAAATAATATTTTGTTATTTTTCTTAAGGCTCTTTAATATATTGCTGGCTTTACAAAAAAGTACATATTTCTGGCTTTGGTTATTATTATTATTATTATTATTATTATCATTTTACCTAAGTTGTTCAAATATGTCAATATTTCACAGCATAAATTATTAAGAAATGCATTGGTCTCTGAACTAAGTTTCCCTATTTAAAAATTATTTATTTATCTATTCATTTGTTTGTTTATTTATTCATTATTTTATTTTAGAGAGAGATGAAGAGGGGGAGGAAAGAAGGAAATAAACATCAATGTGAAAGAGAAACATTTATCAGTTGTCCCTCATTCACACCCCAACTGGTGGTCAAACACACAACCCAGGGGCATGTCCTGACCTGGAATCAAACCAGTGACCTTTAGCTTTGTGGGATGAAACACAACCAACTGAGCACATAGGTCAGGATAATTTCTCTGACTTTTTGAAATCACAACTTTTCTCATGCTGTAATTCATTAATATAATTTAAGTTTACATAAGCATGGTGTGATGGTAAAATAAAAGATGATAGTGTCAGAAAATTTTTATTTGCACTCTTGATTTCATATAATATTTACTAATCACTTATTTAAAAACCTTAAAATAATTTTAGTAAGTATTAGATATCATTGCACTTTTGTATTAATTTTGCATTATATTTTATTACATTTTTATGTTTCTGATTTCTCTTTCAAGTCTTTTGCTTTCGAGTAGAGAAAGAAATAGAGAGATTATAAGAAATCAATTTGCACGCTACTGGAGGCTGACAAGTCCCCAGATGTATAGTTGGAAAGCTGGAGGCCCAGCAATGCTGATGATATAGTTCTAGGCCAACTCCAAAGATCTGAGAACCATAAAGGAGAAGGTTTAGTTCCAGTCTGAAGGCTGTGACTCTTAAGACCCACTAAGAGCCAACGATTCAGTTTGAGTCAGAAACCAGGAAACAAATGATAAAATGAGGTACCACTGCAAAGGAATCAGGAAAGAGTAATTCCCTGTGAAGATACAGGAGAGTCCATCTTTTTGTTCTATTCAGGCCTTCAATTAATCACAGGAAGCCTAGGAACACTATGGCAAGCAACGTGCTTTCCTCAGTATATTGATGTAAATATTCATCTCATCTACAGGAGACCATTCTGCATGTCATGGGCCCAGCTCCCACTCGGAGATGCACAGGGCTCACACCCATGGATAGGATCTCCCATGGAGAATCAGGCCTGCATTGTACCTAGATTGATATGAGACTTGCTTTTGCTAAAACTCCCTCACTCAGAATTGAGGCAGCAAACGTTCACTGCATATCTTTAAAGTAACTTCCTAAAATCCATGCTAAACCTTCCAAGGACTAGTGTAACCAGTTCAACCACTTTTCCCTTTGCATTTGCAAATATCCTCCTTCTGTGATGTGATTAGCGGCATCCTCTCCTTTGTTTTCTGTAAAAGATAACCACCTAAAGTAAACCTGTGCATAGTAAATGAGGACCATCATGTAATTTGCCCAGAAAAGGAGTAAAAGTTTGTCAAGTAAAGGGTTGAGGCTTTTTTTTTCCTCTTGAGAGAGAAGCCACACCATCAACTTTCCTCCACAGGACTTGGCAGTCCATGGGAATTTGTCTCATGTCTCGTCCATAACACCGCGGACCACGTCACTGATCAATGATATCCTCACAGTCATACCCAGAATAATGTTTAACCAAATGTCTGGTCACCCAGTGGCTTAGTCAAGATGACCTGTAACATTAACAATCACATTATCATGATTCTCTACGTCTGACCAGTCATTGATAGACTTCTCTTTCTAGAACTGTTCTTTAAGGGTTTCCTTTCCCAGTCTTTATACTAAACCCTTCTTAATGATATAATGCAAATACATAACAAAAAGAGTTGAATAGTTAAGTCAGAGTACAATTTATTATAACTCAGCATCTTTTTATAGATTATTAACTAGATAAAAACGCAAGGAACAAATGGTCCATTATTTTACTGAAAAGATCTGATAACACAGATGCAGTGCCCCAATTGCCCCACTTCTTCAATGTTGGAGCCAGCTTAGTTTCAGATTTAACAGGCGAGGTCCATCCTAGGCAATATGTAATGAGAGAATGATTAGGCAAATGAGCCACTTCAGAACCATATTTTCATCAATCCACAAATTGTTTTCTTTTAAATTAAGTAACTGACCCAAGGAATATGCTGCTATAATATTTTATAACTAAGGGGTGTTAACTTTCTTTCTGATGGTAAAAAAGATTAGTATCTTTTCCCAAAAGGCTGATATTTAATATGTTCACAAGAAGTTTATTTTGAGGTTGTTCCTCTTCCCAGAGGGCCCTGGATGGTAAGAAACTAGCTAAAAGTTTGCACTTGACCTTAAAATAGGAGGATTATCTTAGATTATCAGGGCAGGTCCAAGGTAATAACATGAGTCTGTAATGCAGAATGAATTTGCTATACTACCTTTATTATTCTAAGTAGCCATAGAATAGAACTAAAAAGAGAATATACTAACAAAGCAAGCTTATAAAGGAATCTATATAAAGCTACCCATGTTAATCTGAATACATGTGAAACCCAGCTTGTTAGTTTAATTTGATTTTTCTCTCAAAATTAAAGCTTGAATTTGAAAAGTTTTTTTAAGTATATTTTGCAGTTTAGGAGTTTTTATAAACCTAGGAGACAGCCTGGCCTCAAGGCCTGGCTTACATTGACTGCTTCGTCAACAGGAATTCAGCTGTCAAGAAGTCCAGATGGCCAGCTCAAGAATGGTGACCATAAATATCCATTTTAAAGCCAATGGGAAGACATCCCGCATAACTTACACATCCTGCATATCCCACACAAAATTTTATGCTAACCAGCTAAATAACCTTCTGGTTAACTAACGAATAATGAACAATATTTTCCCCTGGGTCAGAAAACAGGATGTATGCCTTAAAACCAAGGCCAAGCTAGTCATGCCTGCCATAAATCCCTAATACACTTTTTTGAGCACATTGCAGAAACCAGCTGTCTTGGGTCCTGCCTGGGCCTGGGGCAGCTTGAACACCACCCAGTCTTTGACTGACATTAAAGATCCATATTGTGGGCAGCAAGAACACTGCCTGCATGTCTATAACCCCCTCCCCCTGATTCCTTTGTTCTGCTTTCTCTTTCTCTCCTGATAGGGCTTTAGGACAGGAGTCTTCCATCTTCTCAGGTGGCTGGCACATGAATAAACCTCTTTACTTCTCACCAGCACCTGTCTCACAAGTTTGGTTTTTGTTGCAGCAGGAAGCTGAACCTGCATTTGGTTTCACGTCATGTAAAGAGGAAGTGAAAGAGGAAGACAAAAGTAAGAGAGTTGTAGCAGCAGGAGCTGTTGATGTATTAGAGGAGTGAGAGAAATCCGACCCACCATTGCTATAACAATTGCCATTTGAAAAGCATGAAAAGGAATACAGGCAGCCTCTAGGAGCCCTGACTGGCCCCTAGCTGACAGCCACTGAGGAAACGAGGACTTCAGTCATTCACACACGAGGACTAGAATAGGGCCTTAGACATGAATGAGCTTGGAGACAGAGTCTTCCCAATACTTCCCAATAAGGGACTAGCCAACTGACATCTTCACGACTTTGTCAAATGTGGAACTAAAAAACAGTATCCGGCCAACCAAGCCTTATGGCCTACAGAACTATGAGATAATAAATTTGTCTCATTTCATTTTTTTCACTGAATCAAGACGAATTTAATGGTCATCACTAAATGACTTTTAGAGATCTCAAAAGTATGCAGTTGGCTTGGCCTGCCATCAAGCTATAAAGTATAAAATATCCATAAAATTTACAGAATATAATAGGCCATATAAAACAGAAAATTATAATAATTAATATGAATGAATATGTTAATTCTGGCAGATGAACCCTATAATCCCTTAATGGTCTCTCCCTGTCCCCCTTCTAAAAGGAAGCTTTTTCTCTGAACCTTAATAATTAATGCTACAGTGAATTAATCATATCTTGCTGTAGTAATTAGCTTAATGGGAAGACATTCCTAGGGCTTACATAAAAGTCTAAACAGCCACCCACTTTATAGATGTACTGGTTGCGATACAGAGACAGTGTTAAAAACATGTACCTGCACAATATTATGCTAAGTAAAATAAGCCTGGCAGTGAAAGACAAATACCACATGGTCCCACCTATATCGGGAATCCAAGGGACATACCAAACTAACAAACAAAACAGAAAGAGAAGTGTAGATAGAGGGAACAAAATGACAACTGCTGGAGTAGTGGGGAACACTGGATGAAAGACAGTTAAGGGATTCACCAAAGAACATGTATGCGTGACACCTGGACATGGACAATATGAAGATTCCCCGAGGGAGGGAAAGAGGGTGGGGCTGGGTGAAGATTGGAAAAGGGAGAAAAAGCAGGGACAATTAAAATTACACAATTTACGGTAATTTGCTATGCAGCCATGGAAAACTAATGCAGTGACCAAAACTGAGCTTATTTTCTTCCTACCCCCTTCACCCAATTCTCAACTCATCTTTCTTTTTCCTTTTACAATCTCACCCACCTGGTTCATAGAGACAGAACAAGCTCATTTTAATTTGGTTCATTAGACACTTTTATCAACTGTGAAATCCAATCAGTAATACGCCTGACACATTATTTTCTTCCACTTTAATGGGAAAACCCTTGTTTTATTCTTTGGCCTCACCCTTTTTCCTTCCAGATAACCTCTCGGTTCCTTCCTCTTTAATCACATAAAGGAATTCTGGCTCTCCTCCCCTTGCACTGTTGGAAGCAGCCAGGCAGGAAGGTAGAGCCGATGATGGCTGCTTTGTTGTTGTTGTTGTTTATTTGTTTCCTGCTGCTTTTCCCCTATCTGTCTTAGGTTTCTTGCTCTTCCATTCAGAGTGCCTGCACTCACTGGCTCTGCTTTTACGCCGTGATCCTGCACCCGTGCTTTGGAGCCTCCTCAGCCCCCAGCAATGGGCCTGTGACACCCAGCCAAGTTCACGGAGCGTAGGAAGCCACACGAGGAGGGGGGAGTGGGGCCATGGGACTGAGCTGATTTGGGAGTGGGGGAAAATGCATTGCTCTAGGAGGTTAATGGGCCCAGGGCTCACGGTCATTATTCCTCTACCCAGTAGTAGTGCACCCAAATGCACAGATAATCAGGCTTGAGAGCTACTCAAGGAAAAGGGGTAAAGACCCCATCCCACCAAATACCAAGATTTATCTAAACCTTCCATGAAATGTTGCATGCAGCCGTTGTGAAAAAGATTAAGATTTTCTCAACCCCACAGCTTCCTGTTTGCTCTCCTGGGGCCTCTGTAAAGAGGCAGCCGGTGGATAGCAGCCCACAAAGTGACAGCAGGCAGGAAGCTTAGTCTCTACCCTTCTGCCCCTATGAATTGGGCAAGCCACCCACCTGAGGCTTGCTGCTGCTTCATTTACTGCTGTGTCCACCTCCAGCTTTGGTGTCATTTTCCAATTGAAACATGCATTAAATTTTCTCTTGTCTTCATTCTTCTATCCACTATGCTGGTTTATTCACCAACTTCCTTTTTCTTAAAATCTAAAGTACTCATATATTCTATCTTAATTCACTGTCTCTGTGTTCATTATCTGATAACTTAGTCTCTCAGTCACTCCAGTAGCTATTTAAAAATAAAGAACAGTGCCAAGAGCCCCAAAAGGGCTAATATTTCTAGTGAGAGAGAGATAGGAGAGAGAGAGAGAGAGAGAGAGAAGATACTCTACTGAAAAACAGATGCCAGATGGATCTAGAATATTTTTTTTACAAAATAAGTGCAATCTGAAACCAATAGGATGATTATTTTGATGCTTCTATGATCATCAGTAATAGAAAATGTGAAATTACAGCAATTTCATCCTCAAAAGAAAAAAGTGATTATGTCCTCAGAACTCTCTGGGGCCAAGTTCTAGGTTATACCAAAAGGCAAGCTATACAGCCAGCCAGAATGTCACCCAAATAGGAGAAAAATATGCAATGGGTAACAAAGGAGAGATGTGGATATCAATTATACACTCAGTTTAAGGTACTGCAGCAAAGACTATAATTTATTTCACTAAATATCTTTCATTAAGTCTTTCAAGATATTGAAACTGCCAATTTTAATGTGCTTCAGATATAGATTGGATTTCATGGAGGGCAGAACATGAATAGTGCAGGTGTAGATTATATCTGACATCACTTTGGCACTGCTGTGATTTGCTCAGATTCACCTGTCTGTTTTTTGCATCCATCTGCAACATTCAATTTTACATGGGTCACAATCAGCTTCACATTCATGCAATATGACAGCACCCTTCCTCAGACCATGAAATGCAGAAGTACAAGGGAGTGAATTATTCATGGAGGTGAACTTTTGACCCGCTTGAAGGGAATGCCTATAAATAAGTGCTGCAGTCTTTCTTCCCAAGATGGATGGCCCTGGGACTATTTAATACATCTCCACAAATGGTGTCATGAGATAAGAGAAAAGCTACTTAATGCTGAATTTTTGCATGGCTTTTCTCTCTCCTTAATATGCTCTTTCTAATTCCCAATAATTTGGGAGTTATATTCCCCAATGAAGTGGTTTTAGAAGATTGAGTTCCATACTCTTCCTACTCCGTAAAAGTAAGTTTAGACCCTTGAGATAATTGCAGATACCCTTAGAGTATCTTTTAGTTTTTCCTTTGTTCATTTGGAAGCAAAACTTAGTAAAACGAAGTGAGATAAAATGATAAAATAAAATAAAAAGCCTCTACTTATTTCAGAGTACAATGTATGGGATGAGTCAAAGACATAAGGAAAATATAAATAGAAACAGTCTTTAGTGCTTTGAAAGATATTATCTCATTAGTGGCTAGAGACTCATTGATAATTTTTGAGTTTGGAAGTCACATTTTCAAAGCTGTTATTTAGAGAAATCAAATACTCATTTAGGAAGGAATGAGGCAGAAAATGATTTGTGTTTGGTTGCCAGAAGAGAAGCTATTTCAGTAATCCAGGTGTGAGATGATGAGCCCCAGACTGAAGGTGGTGGAAGTTAGCAAGTGAATAAAATGACACATTTAAAGCCATTTGGAAGGACGGATTGGCAAGATTTGATTGCTTATTAAAAATAAGTTGTAAAAGAAAGAATTATACCAAAAATAACTTTAAGAATATCAAGTGGAACACAAGTGATTTGCTTTCTGAAAATCATTTTTTTCTATTTTATAAAGCAGATGACCATATTTAAACTGGCTCTATGTAGTAGACAAAATGCACATTTAAGAATTAATAAACTTATTCAAACATATATGTTAATTGAGAGTATATTTTAGGCCAGGTCCTAGACATTAGACTAGGAATAATGAGTAATGACTAACAGTGAATAAAACAAGCATAAAATACCTGCCTTCACTGGCATTTCTTCCCATGTGTGTGGGTGGGGGAGACAAATCAAGATAACTAATTAATTGTCAAAATATTTATAAAATTGTAAGTATGATGGAAAAATATAATTTGCAGAGGAGGATCACAAGTGCTGGAATGACGTAAATTTTGGATAGGGTGATTAGGATGAGCCTCACTGAGAAGCAGCACGGAACCAGGCCTGGGAGTGTGGTAACAGGTTACATGAGAAAGGGCACTCAGAGCAGAACCAAGAGCTAGTGGGAAGATCCTGTGGTTGACTTAGCGAGGGAGCAGCAGCCAGCTTACAGAAGCTCCAGGTGTAATTTAGATAATTTTAATAGGATTCGTGATAATGCCCACTTGGTTTTGATCATATGCTTGATTTCTCTCTCTCTCACACATACACACATGAATTGTTAAAGGCTTAGTTTGTATTTTTTATTCTACAAAATTAAAGTCAATTATTTACCAGCAAAGTTTGCAAATATTTTACACAATAGCCTGGAATCTAGTAATGCTCGTTGTTAGAGTGGTGGCGTGGGTTTTAGGCCTTGTTTATGGCCTGTGTCATCTACACGTCTGTCTTTCTCTCTACAAGTTCATACTGCTTTCCATTCCAACTCTCCCACCATCAAAACCGAGTGTTCTTGGCCCTGGTCCAGCCAGCAACTCAGTTGGTTAGAGCATCATCCTTATATACCAAGATTGGGTACCGCCCTGCCTGGTCTCAGGAAGCTGTGACTCCCTGTGACTTAGGCTTAGTGGCTCCTCTGGACCAGGAGCCACTAAGGAGACAAAAACTTATTCCCCTGGCATGAACGCTACCTGTTCTGTGCCTGGCCTTTAATGCTTGATCAGTTAACCAATGATGGGTAACAATTCTCTAAGATGGAGAATGGACCTAAGACAGGCATGATCATGAAAAGGCCTCTGGGATGAGATTCACAGGGCTGTGGAAATGAAGGGGTTGTGGAAAGGAAGGGGTGATTAACATCAACCCCTGCCACCTCTAAGCCTGAGTCTTTGTACTTAGATGTGAGAAATTCAAGTCTCCTGAATGCCTTTGTCTCCTGACTGCCAGGCCCAAGCCTGCAAAAATAGCCAAAGAAGCAGCCCAGACCGGAGACGGCAGACTCCCGGGGTAATCAGGCCTAGGACATAGAATATGCAAGATCCTGTGAGATCTGTTTGCTGGAGGATGTTATTAAGTTGGAATTTGAAGGCACAGACAGGAAACCTTTGGAACCTGTAGTCCTTCCATATGTTAAAACTCCAATCTCTGCCCAGAATCACAGTAGGAGTTCTGTTAGCATCTTTGTAAGTTACCTGTTCCCTTTGATCCTTTCTGCCAGACTGTGAATCCACAAACTGAGTCTGCTTTCTCAATAAAAATCTGCCTGGGAATGAACTCGGGACGCTTCCCACTTGAGAGAGTGGCCACTCCGTCCCTGCTTCCCCACAGAAAATTGCCTGTTTCTGTATATGTTCATTTCTCGTGTTTTGATGAGTCATCCGCAGCGTTAGGAGCTCACTGCCGGGCAGTGAGCATGCGTCATATAATAGATACATAAATCTATCTGTCTTTATCAATCATCAATCTGAACATTCCTTTTTTCTAAGACACACTTTGGGAAATTTTTTTTCCATAAAATCTTTCCATTTTATTTACAGCTTTATGACATTTATTGCTATATATACTGTAGCCTTCAGTTAGTTTTCTGGGGAAAGTTTGTAGGCTGTTTCTTATATTTTATTATTATAAATAATGCCACATGGATAACTTTGCATATGTTTGTATTGTCAAAAGTGTAACTGCAAAGTAAATTTCTTTAAATGGAAATGTTAGGTTTTTAGATGTAAATGTAGTGTCTTTTAATGTTGTCACATTCTATATGTGGGAGTTACACACGTTACAAGCTCACTAGCTGTGAATGAGGGTGCCTGCTAATCCAATCTTACAATAACATGTATTATTAGGCTTTTAAACTTTGTCGTTATGAGATAAGAAATGGTATCTTAGTATGATTTTAATGTTTGTGTCTCATTATGAGTGTTGAGCATTTTCTCAAATTCAAGAGCCACATTTAAATCAGTTTATGTGTACTACTCCTCTTATGCATGTGACTCTGTGGGATCATGACTTTTGTATATTTTTATCTATTGTTTAGCCTCTTTTATCAATGTGCACAAATATGATACATATAAACAATGGAATATTATTCAACCATACAAAGAAGGAAATTCTGTTGCAAAAATATAAATGAATCTGGAGGACATTAGTGTCAGTGAAATATACTAGACAAAGAAGGGCAGATACTACATAATGCCACTTAATGTATATAACTTGATGCATTTAGAAAAAGCATTTATTAAATCATCACCATAATCTATGCTTTATCACTTTAAAAAGTTTCCTCCTACTATATTTATTATATTTATGACATTACACTTAACATAAGACAGACCCTCTTAGTACATACTTAAGTATGCAATACACTCTTATTAAGTATAGGCTCTATTCTACATAATATATCTGTAAGGCTCTATTCTACATAATATATCTGTAATACTTAGCTCTATTCTGCATAATATATCTTGCAAAAATGAAACTTAGTACATTTTGACTAATATTTCTCAATTGAGCACTGGCCTTCGAATCAAAGGGTCACTGGTTTGATCACTTGATATGTGAGTCAAGTCCACAGTAGGTGGTGTGTGAGAGGCAGGCAATCACACAACGATGTTTCTCTCCCTCTCTTTCTCCTTCTCTTTCCCTCTCTCTAAAAATAAATGAATAAAATACTTTATAAAATGTCTACCTAAATCCAGCCCCTGACTCTCTACTCTCTGTTTCTGTTAACTATGTGGATGAAGAATATGTTTTCTCCAAAATACTGTAAACATTTTAGTTATTTTTGATTAACACACTTTATTAAAATTATTTTCTATAATAATAAACTGCCAGTGGCCTACATGATAAAATAAAGAAATGATGGCATTAGAACTGCGCAGCAAATTTTAGTACACACAGGGAAGTGCAGTCACGAGTTGAAATAATAACATGAAATTTTCGTTCAAAACACCTGCAATCACTAGCAACCAAATGGAAATAAATAAATGGTTTCTGAAATATAAGAGAATGCGATACATATTTAAAATTTCAATACACAATCATAATTGCCAAAACACTCTAAATTATAAAGTACTTTTGAATAAAGAGGTAGTTCTAAACTTCCGGAAGGTGAAGCTAGTAGAACTAAGTAGAGCAGAACTAAATTGGACTCACAGCAGAATTACAGGTAAACCATGTGTCTAATCAAAATCAGTAGTATGTTTTAGTAAGAAATCACCATATATCTTTTACTTGGAAAAATACACACAAATATTTTACTCTTTTAAAAGGAGTCTGTTTAATAACTAATTTAGAATAAAAGGCAGTTTCTTGGAATTCTAAAATGTGTGTTTAAGTCTGAACATTCTGTAAACAACTCATTTAACATGGACTCATTAGATTAGTGTAGTAGAGTAATTTAGGCAACCCCATTGCATTAGTTTGTTAGGACTACCACAATGAAATACCACAGACTGGGTGGATTAAAAAATAGACATTTTATTTTCACCCAGCTCTGGAGGCTGGAAGTCCAATATTAAGGTCCCAGCAGAACTGGCTTTAGTGATGCCTGTCTTCCTGGCTTGTGTGTGGATGGTCATCTCCTCACTGTGCCTTTGCATGAATGCGGGTGACCTTCCTGGTGTGCATGCAGAGAGTGGGGGTGAGGAAGGGAGTGAGATCTGGTGTTTCTTCCTCTTTTTATAAGGACAAGGTTTGATTAGAACCCAGTCCTTACGACTTCATTTAAACTTATTTATTTCTGTAAACACCTTATCTCCAAATACAGACTCAAAAGAGGGTTAAAGTTTCAACATACACATTTTTGGGGGCACATTTCAGTCCATCACACTCATAAAGTTAAAGACCAAATAACAAATGTGGAAAGTTTTTAAAAATACCCATGTTCCATGGTTTCTTTCCATTTTGTAGTCTTTCTATAGAGTGGGTATTGCAAAACAAATAGATAGTAGTTTTATAATTATCAGTTATGCTACTGTATAATATTAATCCAGGAAGCTTTTAAAAATCCTTCATTAAGTTCCCTTTTGTACCACTTTTTAAAAACTGTAGTGTCTAAATTTTTGAGAGTTATAAATTCTTTTATTGCTAATATGTTCATTTGTAAAGTAGTTGGCATTTTAAAAGAGGTTAGTCACTTTTACAAAAGTCAGTCATTATTTTTATAATATCTCAATTTTATTAATAGCAAATTCACATAACCAGAGTTTAATTTAACAGCCCACATTATATAAATCACCAGATTTAAATGAATGATAACATGACTATTTGAGCTTTAAACATATTCATGAAGTATAATGAAATGTTAGAGATACAGATAAGATACTCCACCTATCACTTCCACCTTCCTCCTGAACAGAGTTAAAAATTAGACAAAATTTGGTATCATTTTGTCATAAAAATTGTTTTTTTCTCTTTACTGAATTTCAGGTATCCACACAAACATATAGGCACACTTTTTGTTCAAAAATTACATATTTGGAATGATACTGTATGGCACATTTTTGACCTGGATCTAATAATTTATTATTTTTTAAATTTATTTACACCAATGTATATCAAAGTAATTCATTTATTCAACTGCTATTAAGAAATCAGTGGCATTATATATCCAATTCTGTAATATAAGGAGCTTTTAGGCTGTTTCCACTTGTTTTCAGTGTTTGTTTTTTCTTCCATTTTTTTTAATTGATTCTGCTAACAGTTTATGTGGAGTTTTGGAACTGACTGCATATATGACATTAACGTATGATTTTTCTTTTTTTGGAGAAATTTGATCTAGTTTTATTATCAAGAGCTATGGTTTATGTATTCACACAACATAATTATGAATACAGCACATAAATGGAGGATAAAAAATTTGTTCTAATAGTCCACTTTATGGATTGATTTATATAAGAAAGACCTGTTTTTTCTTAATTGTTGGAAATAGTAGTAACAGGAAGTGAACCTGGTTTTATTTTTGGTTTGCTAAAATTTGTGAGTTAAAGATCAAATCAGATTCTTAATTTGTTAATGCAATTATAGTTATTCCCACTTTTTCTCCTTTAACCCAGCCACTCAGCTGAAACCTGTCCATTTCCTAAGTCAATTGCCATATTATCATTGCTGTCCATGGGTTATGCATAAATGTTTTTTTATTATTTCCTTCATTTTTGTTTCAGTAGTCTCTTAGAGTTGGTACACTTTTTAATTATTACCTACTTAATTGTAACATGTCTTTATATATTTTTCTACCTTAATCTCCCTGTGGTTTTGCTTTATTTTTTCTTTTTGGATATATATTATAATATATGACTTCTTCCTTTTTTCCCCTTATTACTCTTTCTAGAAGTTTAATTATTCTTGTGAGCCTTGTTAGAAAGACAAGTTTTCATTCTGTGGTTTATCTTTAATTGTATTTTTTATTAATGTTAGTTTTCTTGTATTTTACTTTGAGTTTACATTTGAACTTACTGAATTGACCAGTTAGCTATTTTTTTATTATTGATAATTTGTTAACATATGGCATTAGCAATATGTTTTACCAAAGAAAAAGTTTTGCCTGAATTTGATGAATTTTGCATGAATACTTTTACTGTTGTTAAAATTATGTATGTTTTTGTCCCCAGATGAGTAGCTTAGAGCATCATCCTGCTATGCCAAGGTTGTGGGTTCAATCCTCGCTTGGAGTACATACAAGAATCAACAGATAAATACATAAATAAGTGAAACTACAAACTGGTAAGTCTCTCCCTATTTATCATTCTCTCAATAAAAAATAAAATAAAACAGAATTCTATGTACTTTTAATTTTAATTAATTGTTCATGAGATAACAATGTATCTTTCATAAATTCTTGTCTATTTAACGAGATATGAACGATGACTTCTGAGAAGACATGAAGATTTCCCCAAATGGTTGGGAAATATTTCTTGTTTTCTGAAATACAGATTTTTAATGTATTTTTTACTGTATAGCTATAAGTACACTTCAAGTAAATCAGTCATTTTTTATGCATCCATCCCCCTAGATGATAAAGTGTTGTTATTTGGTGATTGAAATGTACCTTAATGAAATGGTAGGCCAGAGTCAAAAGCATTTGGGCTGTTGCTTTGTTCTAGAAAGGTTTGAAAAATATTTCACAGCAAATCTTTTGTTATTGAAAAAAACTTCAAAATAATAAGAAACAATTTAGTTTTAGTATAGCTTCTCAAAGTATTGTGAATTAAAATTAACCCCTAGGTATTTAAAAACCTGTCATTAGTTGAACTGTTTATAACCAATTATTATTCTGTAGTTAAGAAACACTTGCATTTTACATAGTTTTAAGTCTGTCATTTGATAATTGTGTAACTATAACTGACATTTTTATTAATAAGATTAAAATATGAAAGCACAGTGCCTCTCAAGAGCTTAGGAATCATGCAGCAACTGTGCAGTACTGCCCTTGTTGGCACTGAGGCCTGCCTTCGATTGCTAGTTTTCCTTTCACTCTCCTCTGGGGTCATCTATTGCCGCTCCATTTCCATCGTCTCACTCTTTCAGGCAAATCTCTGACACTAAACCTCTTTGTAGATGATGTTCTCTGATTTTGTTTTAAAAGTGTTTTCCAGTCTATTTACATAATTTATATAGCTCATTTAAAAACAAATACAAATGATTTTCCTGAAAGAAATTAGGAAGTGTATGTGTGTGTGTCATTGCATGTTATGACCTGGTATGGTATTTTTTTCTTTTTGTTTCTACATAAAATTAATTCAGAGTGGAATCAAAGGCATGAGGCCCTATCTTGTCTACCCAATGGTAAAGTTTCCCCAGCCCACTAGCCTAACACGACTCATGTAAGTAATGAAGCTCAACGAGATCCCAAAGTGATTTTAATTTATTTACTTGTGTTTAATTGGGTGAATTGAATATTTCTTTGTACATTTTCAGGAACAGGGCATTTAAAGAATGAATGAGTAAAGGATTTTAGAAAGTTTATTAATTATGCTGAACATTAAGTATCTCATCTTGTCTAGTGTTGGTATTTATGATTCACATTTTTTAGTACATTTTCTATTTGGATTATATCTGTATGAAAGAAAAGTCACATATAATAATATTTCTTATTGTGTTACATTTCTCTATTTCTCTTATCAGTACAGACAATTTTGAGCAACTTAAGGGGAAAATGGATTTAAAGTTAACCTTGATCTGTCGATAAGCCTCGATCTCTGAGCAGTGGAGTAGATATAAAACTTATATAAATATCCAGTAGACATGAAGATGTGATCCATGTAGCAGTGTGGCATTGTTCTGGGAAATGGCCAAATATCTGAGATCCAGAGAATTACAACAATCTGGCCGTGGTTGACTCTATTGAATACCAAAATAAAATATTTACTAATTAGATAATATATGATTCTCTTTAGTTCTGACTGTCATTGCCAAATCAGTTTTAGCCCAATCAGATGGGTCCTAATATTTGAAGAAGAAGAAAAAAACACCAATAGCAAAGTTAGAGTCATAGAATCATACTTTTTTAGAATAAAATATTTTTGCATAGAGGCTCAAATTCTTATCTACAGTTTTCCTCTGCCTTTGTTTCTCAGTCTTATCTCTTTCTCTCTCTCGCACACACACACACAGACTGATATTGTATAGATATGTACAAGAAATAATAATGTCTTCTGCTTTATTAAAAACAACATTACAAAGTTTAATGTAATATGAATAATTATGAAACAGTGATTTACAGTATTTGTTACACAAATTAAATATATTCATTCAATAGCAATCAGATATGAATATTTTAGTGTTAGAATTCTAAGAATGATATGAAATGTGATTTATGGTAGCTTTACCTCCTATAACCTTCAATTTGAGGTTTAGTAATTCTTATTATTTTTCAAACCCTAGGCCAGTTGCCACACAAACACACACAACTGGAAGATACTTGTAATTACTTCATAGAAATAATTCAAAATTATTTCACTAGATGTTTAATAACAATAATCCTAAGTATTTTAGTGTTAAGAGAGAGTAGCCTATATAATGCAACCTCAAGTTATGTATGACTTCATCCCTTAATGTTTATCTGAAGAGTTAATAGCTGCTTTATGCCCTTGACTTTATAGTGGCTATTTTTAATGTAACTTTATATTTTTCATTCATACTACATTTATTTTCTTGTCAACAAGGCAATGGGCTTTGTTTAGAATAATTGGAGACCTGAGAGAAGAAAATAAATATAGGTCCACATGCCATATATAATAATATTTTAAAATGCATTATGACAAATGTTAAAATATTTTCCATCTTCTAACCTTGGAAATTATACCTTCCTAACAACAATCTGAAAAATTTTATATAAAACTATATTTTACCTTCTAGTGCATTTCTATATTCTTAAACATAGAGTCCTAGTGTGGGGCCTCTATTCCCAGAGTCTATTAAGTCTCTGTGATTGTTACTTGTTATTTAGCTGTTTGTTACATCTAGTAGCATTTTTCTGCACTCATTACATTTTCAACTAATAATCCCCAATACACTTTACATGTATTTCGAATATAACACACAAAAATAAATACTTTATATTTTGAAACAGTAACTCAAGGTCATGAAGGAGTTCTTAAGAAAAATAAAACACAACTGCAGCCAATGGTACTAGAGTACCGATAGACATAAACAGATTTAAAGAAAATCTATTCACAAGAGACATCATAAATAAAGGTTGAGAAATCATATTAAGAAAATATACCTAATGCATATATGTGACTAAGAGGGTAATATTTATTTTCTGTTTCTTATATTTTTGTAAGGTATAGAAAGTTTTCACCATTCTCCTTAAAAGGGAATTAGTTGCCAGGAAGATTGGTCTCAGTTCCATGTACAGCAAGGAAAAGTGGAAATTTGTAGCCAAGGAGCAGGATGAAAAATTACTAAGATGATCAGAAGTAAAGACGGGATTCTGGCTAAACATCCCCAACAGGCTTCTTGCCGAGGCCAGGCCAGAGTGATCAGACATCACCCGCAGAATGGAGGAGGTTGAGGAACCAGGTTAGATATCAAGCATTCTGGCCAAACTGACCTAGCAAGATTCTTGCTGAAACTGGACAATGCAGAGATGAACACAGAAGCCCAGAAGTCAGGGCCTAGTTGAGAAGAGAGCGCAGGGGAGCCTGAGCAGGGTTTTGTCAAGGATGGAATCTTTGTCCCAATGAACCCCTGAAACCCGTCGCCAGCTTTGTTTCTCTACAGCCCTTATCATCTTCTGATGCAGCACTCACTTAATTCATTTCGTTTGTCACTGTCCATTTTCTATGCCAAAATGCTGATTTCAAGAGAACATGGATTTTTCTATCCAATCTGTTGTTGGCCATTGATCCATCAACTAAAACATTCCGGGCCCACAGAATGTGCTGAATAAACATTTACTGATTTATTATTTATTGCTTAGTTTCTATTGGGCATTTGGATAGAATCATTCATGAAAATGTCTTCCAATAATACCTAGAATAAATCTTCAATGAACAATAGAAGTGATCATTTTGTTGTTGTTGTTTTATTTTAAAAAATTAGATCAAGAATGAGTTAGTATAATGCTTTATGTAGAAAGTGAAAATTGACCATTTAGCTGGCAATCCTGAATAAAAGGTACTATTCACATACTGTTTGCCTCTTAGAGTTGATCACACTGCTGCCAGGAGTAGTAAGTGAAAGGATTCACTGATTATATTCCTGTGGATGTTCCTCCTCTCTTCCACTTACAGCACCTGAAGTGCTACTGATAAGGAAGCATAACATTTGACAAATATTCCCTAATTTATTCCTGCTTTTCAAGTGTGCAGAACACAGGAAAAGAAAAATCAAAAGGCCAGAAGCCTTGCCATAAGGCCAAAATAAGAATAAAATCAAGCCCAACCTCAAAAAGAGTTTTAGTTGAAACATACATTTATATGTGAACATAACAAACATTACACTTCTGAGTAACAAATTAATGGATTTCAGGTCCTCTTGGAAGAAGAACTGGGATACATTAGTCAATGATTTGCCTAAATGTGACTTTACAAACTTCTTTTTAAAAAACTTTATTTTTATTGTTTATGCTTTTACGGTTGTTCCCACTTTTTCTCCCTTTCCCTTTCTCTACCCATCCCCACCCTATCCCTTCCCCATGAACATTTAATATACATCATCAAAATTTCTGTTTCAAACACACTGACACTTTAGAAAATAAAACTAGATCAGTTAACTGTTAGCTTTATTCTAATGCCTCTATTATATCCTAACAGGAGGAAGACATAAATTCACTTTAAATGGAGAAGTATATTAATACATCCTGATCACTTTTATTCCATGAATAATCTCTTTTGCATTGTAAAAAAATTAATGTCTCTCCATACCCTGAATAATTAATATGTTCTCCTCAGTCTTAGCAGCAGCATAATAAATGCACTGCATTCCTGGCAAGCTGAGGACTCTGTTCACAAAGTGTGGTAGATTTTTTAACAGACTTACCGTGTCCTTCAAGTTATCCGCCTGCTAATTAACAACTAGGCTGTCATTCAAGCTCTGCAGTCTAAATCTTTTTCGGATTTCTGATTGATCTGCAAGAGCTAGATTCTCCATCAAAGTTAGCCATGCAAATATAATATGTAACTTTAAAAATTATTTCTCTAAGCAAGCGAACTTCTGTTTAATACAGAGTTGAGACTGTTGACTTCTAAAGTTCTTATCTTTGCTCCAACTTTAATAGCTATATGAACCTGGGAAAATAGTTTTCTTATCTGTATGATGGCAGCAGTGAAGATTTTTAATCATATGGGTAAGATACTTGAATTAAATAATGCAAAAAATCATGGACTGATTAGGACAGTAACTAGCACACAGAAATTCATCTATAAGTTTTGTTATCACTAATAACTGAAATTTACACTGTCATCAGTTTAAAAATAAATGTTTTTATTAATTTCAGATGCATGTGATTAGAATATCATTTATAGAATTGATAGTTTTTAATGAGATGAATATCATTTCTATTTGACTACAATAGAAAAATGAAGCAATAAGAAAAGTATTACATGGTACATGTTCATGCACCTTACCAAACACAGATAAAATTGGGTCACACATGTAATTTCACCTAATTTCTTAATGAAGCAAGAGGACTTCTGTTTAAGTTCTCCTGAAGAAGCAAGACTCATGTTCAGTGAAATTAAATATTGTTAATAAAACTGAAACAATTAAAGGTTAGTGGTGGGAACAGTTCTTACAGGGACATACCTGTAATCCTTGTAATCCTGAATCACTTTCACTAGATAAAGTACTATAAGTATACAATTGCAGAGATGGCAAACATTTGCTATGTTGTGAGCATTAAAATAGTCAAAGAGAGATACTGTTTCATTGTGTTGGGTAGAGGTCTTCCCTGCAAAATAACCAGATTTCCATCCAAATCACAGGTTTGCCTTAGTTCATCAATTTCAAATGTACAAAAACCACAGACAAAAAGTACCCTAGCAGAGAGCACAGAAAACAAATAACTTTGTCCCCTCAGAGGAAGGCCAGCTACTGCAAGAAAGTGTTAAAGCAGCTGAGTACAGAGAACTTTAGCACTGAACCTGAAAAGGCCACTGTATAGTATAGTAAGAAAAAGTAAGAGTGATGGGCAGAACTACTAAAGCTAGACTTCAACAGCGATATTATAGAAGGAGAAACTGATCAGAAAAAGAAGGAAAATATATGAATATTTACACTATGCCAAGGAAGAATTAAATATTTTAGTAATAAACACTGGTAACATAGTCACTGATTAGCTACAGAGGTCAGCTGGCATCAACAATGAAGCATCAATATAAGAAAAGCCATTCTGGGAATTAAGCCATGACAGATGTTAACTCAGCATCCACTTTGTGTCCACTTCTTAATAAAGTTAGTCCTCAGAAAAATCCTGTTACCCATTCAACCATCCATCACCCATCCTTCAATCCATCCATTAATAGTCAATTCATCAGTCTAAGAATAGTTCATTAAGTACTTGTGTTTGATATTCAGAGTATGCAGATGAGAAGAATTTCATTTCCTTTTATATATAACAACGCAGGCTTATTTAAAATATGCATTTATATTTTGAAAATCTGGTTATATGAAGCTATTCAAAATGTGAAAATGTACCATTACCTCAGTCATTTATTCTTTGAAGCTGAATTGTGAACTTGCTGACAGCAAAAACCCTTCACATAGGTAGAACCACTCATTCACAGGTCAACATATCGTTTCCCATCCACTAATACACAGAACTAACTCCCCATTACCTTTGAAGAACATTTGTAGAGGCTCCTTTGAATAAGGATACTCCATTTCCAGTCATGTTCATGGTTATAATAAAATAATTTTAATCTTAGTCTAGTAATAAACTCTTTATTAAAATATTTATTAAATATAATTTTGTACAAATCAGTATTTTATATACATTAAATATGTATATATTTTTTGTTTTTTTAATTTTATTTATTTATTTTTAGACAGAGGGGAAAGGAGGGAGAAAGAGAGAAAAACATCAATGTGTGGCTGCCTCTCATGCACCCTGTACTGGGGACCTGGCCCGCAACCCAGGCATGTGCCCTGACTGGGAATCGAACCAGTGACCCTTTCATTCACAGTCTGAGAATCAGTCCACTGAGTCACACCAGCCAGTGGATGAAATGTATGTATTTAATTAGAAACAAGTTCTGGGTTTATAAGAATGAAAAAGTATAAATTGTCTCCCTAATCAAATTATTATTGTCATTTTAAGATTTGCATTCATAAAAAAAGTAGGCAGAAGCCAAAAGCATTACAATACCTTTTGAATATAGTTAAGATATAATGCTGTAACAGGATGCAGCCAAGAGGGGAGCCCTAAATAGCGATTTGTAATAGGATCCAGAAGAGCTTGGAGATAATTGGCTCCACCTCAAGGGTCACACCTGCCAAGAATGTGGGCAGCTGTAGCCAGTTGTGGGAGGTGCTGGAAATGGGGCTGCAGAGGAAGATTGGCGCTGGGATTTAAGCCCAGTGAGGCAGCCATTTGGCGTCTCTTTTGGGGACCACACGTCTGTTTAGGACCACGCCACTTTGGTGTCTTGGTTGGGACCATGAGGCTTGGGTGAAAGTCAGGACCAGGAGGCTTGGGAAGTGCTCCCTATTGCCACGTGGAGGGTGCTGGGAGGACTGTGTGCATTTATGGGGAACTTTGTGTTATTTCGAATGAATAGTAAATTCCTTTCCTTTTCACTGAATCTTGGGCATTGAGAGATATCTTTCCTTTGGCGGTGGACATAACAAACCTGGGAGGTTCCTTTGGGGAATAGTATATTGCCCTTTGAGGCCCCCCCTTGTTGCTCTGTAACAATGCCATTATTTAACAATAGTGTCAAATAGCATCAAAGGTATAATGTCTTCTTTATTTTATTTTTGAGTCAGTCATTCAAAATCTATGTGAGGGAGATATTAGTTTAATGTATAATCATCATACCTAATCTTATTTAAAAAATTTAGCTACAGACTCTTAGAAATAAAAATACTAAGCAATGTAATCAAACACAATATTTTATAGCAAATGTTATTTGGTTATATGCCTATTTTCATATATTCCACTGATGATCAACAAATATTTATGATGATGATTTTTTTAAAGATTTTACTTATTTATTCTTTAGAGGGGAAGGAAGGGAGAAAGAGAGGGAGAGAAATATCAATATGTGATTGCCTATTGTGCACCCCCTACTAGGGACCTAGCCTGCAACCTAAGCATGTGCCCTAGGCTGGGAATGAAACCCATGACCCTTTGATTCGCAGGCCAGCACTAAACCACTGAGCCACATGAGTCAGGGCTTGATGGTGATGATTACTATCTATGCTTTCTGATTACAATAGTGGGTTAAACACAAGTAAATAATAACCCAAGAAAATAAGTCATAAAGTATTCATAGAATCAATATTAGCTCTTTGATACTATTGGTTAATTTAAAACATCTTTTAAAATCCCTTTTGCAGTTAATATGTTACTTGTATCTGTCTCTCAGTTGAGTAACCATCAAAAACAAAGGTGACACCATTTTTGGTAAAACATAAAGAACCACCATTTGAGTCAGAAATTGTGATGGTCGACTTTATGCATCAACATCTCTAGACATTTGGGTAACTGCCAGTCAGGATGTTTCTGCGAAGGTATTTTTTAGATGAGGTTAACATTTAAATTACTGTGCTTTGGGTAAAACAGATTACCCTCTATAATGTGGGTAGGTGTCATCCAATCGGTAGAAAACCTTAAAACATGAGACAGATTGAAGTTCCGCAAGGAAGCGGAAATTCTGTTTCCACACTGTGTTCGAACTGCAGCTGCAACAGTGGCCCTGAGGTCTCCAGCCTGCAGCCTCCTCTGCAGAACCGGGACTTCACAGCCTCTGCAACCTGTGACCCGCTGCCTGGTAACTAATTTACCTCTATCATAAATAAATATATATATGCATATATATGAGAGAGGTAAATATATAGATATACACATGCACACACACAAATAGTACTCTATATATACTCATATATATTACTCTGTAATATATCTTCTGGAGAACATTAATACAGTACTAATACATAAATTGGCATTTATTAACATGTCAAGTAGTAAATTGTATAATAAAATATTTCCTTGAAATTTTGAGTATTCCTTATACATTATGAATATTACTATGAGGGTAAAGTGATGTCTATTTTTATTTACTTGCTGGTACCCATAAGAAAACAATAAGCACTGAGCATATTTTATCATCTAGGTTAATTTTATTTGGAGGCTGTTTAGTCAGGTTCTTTTTCAGAATTCTGAGTTCTTTTATATAAGAGATGTTATAACCACATGTTAAAGCAGCTGCACCAATTTACTGAGGGAGTCAACCCAATTTCTGCAAGTTCATTGCTGTCATACCTAGTCTCTTGCACACGCATTGATTGAACTAACAGTTTTAGAAGTTTCCTTGAATGCCCGACTTTACTGCATTAACAACTGAAATATGTTATCTACTTAGAGAGTGATTTACATTTCTATATCTTTTAGATATGAATGCATTTGTGAATATATTGCAATGATTCTAGAATTAAATATAAACTTACCAGTATTAGGAATATATGTATATGTATGTATATATTTTAAAGTGCGTGTCAAGTAAGTAATTCTAAGAGCTTTTTAAATATTTTATTGTTGTTCAATTATAGTTGTCCCCATTTTCCCCCATTTCTAAACCTATATAGTATTATCATTGTGATTACCAATATGTTATTTCTTTAGTAATTTATTCAATGTACAGGGGTTGGCAAAAGTAGATCTACAGTTGTAATTTAAGTAAATAATTAATAATACAAGAATAAAAAGTTTCTCCTATTTGCATCTGTAAAACTACTTTGCCCAACCCTGCACGTAAACTAATTAAACTGGTGTCTGGCTCCTATTATTAAAATAAAGTTTAAGAGTAACACTTGGCTTCATATATATCCCATTTGGCAAATAACCCCACAGCAGAGCTAGTAACAAGAAAAAAGCCTTAGCCGATCTGCCGTGCTTATTGTGGTGCTTTTCCATTGTTTTTCTCTGGACTTTGAAATCATTTTGATTGAAGAGATAATTACAGTAATACATTTAATACCCTTGCTCAAGTAATTTTAAAACAATGAGCATGCTAAAAGAAATGGATAGAAATTGAATTAAAGAAGATACCTCTGAAATACTGAATTATTAGTCACACTAAAATATATATAAATATTTTAACATGTCTCTTCTTTATTCTCTATTATGCCAATTTTATTAAATTTAGATAATTAATATTTCTTTCCTTTATTACATGTGAAAATATCATTTATTTATCAGCAATGGTAATTCAGTATATCAGCATGTGATTCCAGGCTCACTTCAAAAATTTACATTTAAGTCAAATGTGACAGCTATAATAAAGATCCAAGTGTCCTGAAAATGCTCATATTGCAAAACTCAGTGTTTCAATCAGATGTGTTTGTGTTTATTCTTCTACTGCTACCTAAATTCTTCCTCAGTGTTGGTAGGTGGTAATTAATATTTCATTGCTTTAAGTGCTGACATAGAAAATATTTAGTATCAAATACATACTGTCAGTGATTCATTGTACTAAAATCTTAGCTGCTGATTCTTACTGAAACTCTTCTTCCTCAGTTTAAAAGGAACATTTTTCAATATTTCTCTTCTGTAAAATAAAATTACTTGTAAGATTATTTTATGAATAATTATTATATTTAACTCATTTGTGTTTTTCATCTTTAAAAAATTTCTCACGACAACTAAGATTCTTTTTAATTCAAGATATTATTCAGAGTCAAGTAATGACCAAGAAATCAAGGTCAAAATCATTTTAATGAGTTTCATGGTAACAACTCTTACATCTGTGCTCTGCACAGTATTTTTTAAATTTTATTTGGCATCATGTGGTTTTCATAGAAAAAACAATGGAGTATACTGAGTAACTTGTGCTTTTCTGCTGACAATTGAAGTGATGTATGGTGCTTTCCCTGCAAATTGAGTCTACAAATGTTCCTGCTTGCTCCTATTGTCTAGATAGATGTTTTCTGTTTTCTTAGGGATGAATTTGTTGAGGCCCTGGCTGGAGTGGCTCGGTGGATTGAGTGCCGGCCTGAAAAGCAAGTGGTCACTGGTTGATTCTCAATCAGTGCACATGCCTGGGTTGTGATGAGGTCCCCAGTAAGGGGCATGAAAGAGGCAACAACACAATGATGTTTCTCTCCCTCTCTTTCTCCTCCTTTCCACTCTAAACATAAATAAATAAAATCTTTAAAAATTAAAAAAAAACATGAATTTGTTGATCTTTGCTCACAATCCTGACACTTTCAGCATCCTCTGGGAACTTGATCTATCCATTATTTCATGTGTTTTGCGTGTCTTCATTTGTCTCATTTTTATTGGCTACCTGATAATCGCACACAAACATCAAACTTCCGTCATTTTAAAGTTTAAAAAAAAAGGTGAAGAAAAGCAGCATTCAGTTTGGCCCTGAACCTCTTTAAATTTTATGGTAGATGTCTCTTTTCTTCCACAGAAAATTTTCTAAAAATATAGACTTCTACCTCAACTTCCTAATGATTTTCCAAAACTTCATTCTGGCTTCTATGTTTGTCATGTTATGGGAACTGCTTTTCCTAAAGCTGTTAATAGCCTCCTCATTTCTAAATAAAGGAGGAAATTTTCAGTCTTTAATTTTTTGGCTTATTAGTATACACATTAGTCTCTTATCTTCCTTCTCATCCCCAGACCATGTGCATCTTTGCTACCAGTCATGGTAGCATGGGTGAGTTTTGACCATCAGAATGTAAGAAAAATGGGATGTATGTCACTCTTGGGCTATCTTATATAATCTCTTTCAAACTATTACTCTAAACTTTTTCTATCTGGTCAGTCATATAGGTTATAGAAGACTCACAAATAGTGAAATAAATGAATAAATTAAAAATGGCAGAGTTGAAGAAAAAAACCCTCATTTCAGCATATTTAGGTAGAATTAGGGTGACCACAAGTTGTCCTGACTTGCCTGGGACTTTCCTAGTTTTAAAAGGGAAAGTCTAAAACTGCATGTTGAAAACCTTTCCGTTCTGTGAGAAGCAGGAAGCCCAGTCATTGCAGGCAGAATACTAGCCTTTGTACACTGGCCTTTGTTGAACCAGCAGTAACTGTGCTGCAGTGCTGAGACACAGGATTTGGAGTTTTTCTAAAACAGTTAGCTTACCAGAAAAGGAGAGAATTAGGTACTTCTTTTGTTTGAGCATCTTCTTTTATTTCTTACATTCGCAATCCCTACTATTTGTTATTACTGAGTCCAGAATCTGGAAATTATTTGATGTTCCATATATTTTACATATACACACACAAATTTGGTGACTCAACTCTCTATAGTCTCTAAATCGTTTCTTTTTGTCTATTTTCCCTTGCAAACATGAGTCCGTGTTCTTCTATTTCTTCCCTTGGAGCATCGATAATCAAATTTAGGGGCATAGTATAATTATTCAGTGATGTTGATGAAGATTTTCTGGAAACACTTGAAAACTTCTGATCATAGGTCTGGGATGAGGAGGACTTATTCTTTAAATTACCCCCTGACTCTGATAATAAGTATGATAATTTAGATACACAGACCTGGACTGTTACTAAATTCACCTCCATATTAGGAATTTGGTAATAATAATTCTCTAAAGGAAGAAATGTTCTGTTTGTCTGTGGTAAAATAATAATTTTTTCATTATTTTTTAAAAGTTTTTTTTTTCTAAAATAATCTCTGCAAACTCCCTGAGAAAACCCTCTTGTCCCTTGATTAGGGCTTGATTGTAAGTGTTTATGATTTGTAGGAGTTATATTGAAACCTTTGTTTTAATCAATATCAAAAACGATACAACAGCCACAGATAGCTCAGAAAACTCTTCAGGAAATTACTAAACTTTGATAATGACCATTAAACCTCTGGCATAGCAGTTTTCACATAATAAACTAATTTTGTTTGGCTCATCTGAAACTTCTTGGGAAATATTATGTCTTAAGAATTTATTTTGTTGATGTTTTCCTGTGCTATGCAAAACTTTTTAATTTGGCATAGTCTGATTCCTTTATTTATTTTGCTTCTTTTACATGGGGAGATATATCTGATAAAATATTGCTATTAGCCTTGTCCACGATTTTGCTGCCTATGTTTTCTTCTATGATTTTTAAGGTTTTGGGTCTAACATTTAAATCTTTATTCTGCCTTGAATTTATTCTTGTGTGTAGTATAAGAAAGTGTCCTAGTTTCATTTTTCTGCTCATATCTGTCCAATTTTTCCAATACCATTTATTGAATAAACTGTCTTTAGCCTATTGTATGTGCTTGCTCCCTCTGATGAATATTAATTGACCACAAAGGTGTGGGTTTATTTCTGGGCTCTCTATACTGTTCCATTGATCTATGTGTCTGTTTTTAGGCCAGTGCCATGTTATTTTCATTGCTATGGCCTTGTAGTATTTTTTGACATTAGTTAACGTGATTTTCTGTGAAATATGTCATTAGAATCTTGATAAGAATTGTGTTGAATCTATAGATCGCTTTGGGTAGTATGAATATTTTAATGATGTTAATTCTTCCTATCCATGAACATAATATTAGTTGATGAGTAAATAAAACAACAATGGAATATTTACATAACAGAATACTACTTGGCTGTAAAAAAGAAGAAAATTGTACCCTTTGTGACAGTATGGGTGGACCTGGAGAATGTTATGCTAAGTGAAGTAAGCCAATCAGACAAAAACAAATACCAAAAGATTTTACTCACATGTGGAACCTAATAAACAAACTGAACTAATAAGCAAAATAGAGACAGACTCCTAGACAGAGAGCAGGATGGCAGCTAAGGCAGAGGAGATTAGGGGTTGGAAGGATTGAGTTTTAAAAAAGAAAAAGGTCTCATGGACAATAGTGTGGTGATTGTGGGGGGTGGGAAGGAGAGTATAAGGGGACTAAATGGTAGTGGTAAAACTATAAAAAATATTTTTAAAGATTATATTTATTTATTTTTAGAGAAAGAGGAAGGGAAGGAGAAAAAGAGGGAGAGAAACATCAAGGTGTGGTTGCCCCTTGCATAACCCCCACTGGGGACCTGGCCTGCAACCTAGGCATATGTCCTGACTGGGAATTGAACCAGTGACCCTTTGGTTCACAGGCCAGAACTCAGTCCACTGAGCCACAGCAGCCAGGGCAAAATTACAATAAATTTTTTTACAAAATAATTTATGAGGTTACTTTTGAAATGAAAATTATAATTTGAAATAAAATATAATGCAGACAGAAGATGTGCCATTTCTGGTGAGGTTGTTTGAGTAGCTCTTACATTCTTTTCAGCACACTGAATATACAGGGACCAGCACAAATATCACCCCTTTTTCACATGAAATCTTTTATTACAAAATTGTAAGCATATAATTTTTTAGCATAACAACATCACTCTCAAGCACACCATATGACATTTTAGGTGAAATGTTTAAATTGCTGTCCATCTCATGCAAGGCATGCAGGTCCCCTACCAGCCACACTCAATGGCGTTACTCTCCGGACTCTGTATTTGTCTTACTCAGTGTAAAATCTATCTTTATAACAGCCTACTAGGCTAGACATGGCCCCGTGTTACCTCACTGACTGCATCCTCTAGTTTCTCCCTTACTTCTCTCCAAATACCATTTTCTTTGTTGGTTCTCAAAAACATCAACATTCACGAAAAAAGGGTGAAAGGTTGTTGGTCTGCTGTACAAAATTGTGAAGACACATATTGTAGGCAATAGAAACTAACTCCAAGGAGGAAAGTTATTTTTCTCCACTTCCAAGATCGGGGATGATGCTCTGCTTTCAGTACAGACTCTGCATAAGAATTTGAAATGTTGTCAAGACTCCTCCGATCTTTGACAGAACAGAAACACCCTATACTTCTCACAGTTTCTGCCTTATTCCAGTACTCTTTCTGGATCCCACCTCTGAACTCCTGAAAAAATCATCTAATTATCCCAGTTTGGAGCAATCAATCTTTCTTTTTCCTTTGTTTTTTTAATTAATTACAGCCAGGAGGCTTGATGACGCTGCAGGGACATAGAAAACCTTACGTATAAGATAAGTGTTTCTAACAGAAATACAACTAGTAGGTCTCTTCTACAGAGAGAATCTGATAGGATTTAGTGACTACCCATCCTAATATATACACATTATCTTTTGAACAAGCTTATAAGTATTTGGATCTTCATGGAATTGCAAAGTTACATCAACCACACTAACATTTCCAGGAAATAAGAGAAAATCTGTCATGCAGGAATTCTTAGCAGCATTTTGCATATTCATTTACCCTTTAGTTTGTGTGGCTAGTTTTCAGTTTCATTTACTTATTTACTTTTTTTATTTTTGTCTGCAGTATAACAGTAACAACTTTTTAATACAATTAGATCAAAATTAAAACATATTGAGAATAATGTATTAACAATGTATGACAATGTGGCAGATTTACAGTGTTAAAATACACACAAAGTAGATAACATGCCACTGTCATTCACTTCCTTTTTGGGATCTTAAAGAATCAGAGGAAAGGATAGAGTTACTGTTAGTAATATAGCAATTGCACATGTAAGAGAAATTAGATGATATACCTACCAACATGTTAGCAATCCCAGACTTTTCTACAACTTCTCATGTATTAAACGTGATTTTGTATTTGGCCCCTTGATCCAGGACATTGCAGGATTGAATGAGATAAAGAATTATTTGGAAAATCATTTCATGTCCATGGGTCATATATATAAGTTCTTTGGCTTCTCCATGTCTTATACTATCCTTAACCTGCCCTGTCTATTTTGTACCTACCATTTATGCTTCTTATTCCCTGTGCTTTTTCCACCATTTCCCCCTTCCTCCTTCGTGCTGATCACTCTTCATGTGATCTCTATTCCTGTGATTCTATTCCTGTTGTGGTGGTTTGTGTAGTTTGTTTGTTTTTTTCTTTTTTCAGGTTCTATTATTGACAGTTTGTTGTCATTTTACTGTTCATATTTTTGTTTATCTTCTGTTTCTTAGATAAGTTTCTTTAATATTTTAGGACAACTTAATAGCATAATCAAAAATATATTAAGCATAAAATCAGAGAGAGCAAAAACTATTATTTGGAAAATTATAAGGATTTAAGCTAACTTAATTTGATTCACTATACTGAGGGTAGAATGCTACTATGAGATAAAAAGACATAATGCACCCAGGAGCCTGTTGCTAGTCATGCTAGACACAGCCAGCCGCGGGAGGGTGACTGGGAGGTGGGATAGGAGACTTTGAGGGAGAAAAAGGAGAACAAGGACAATAGAAGAGTCACTGCTGCTGCCAAGACTTTGGGCTGATCACTTACTAAAGAGTGTTCAGAAAAATCTCTCATATGTTATTTCAAGGCTTTCGCTCTGTGTGATAGCTGAGATAATAGCATACTAAGACTGCTCTCAGAATAGTTTATTTTTACCTGTTTTTAACATGTCTTGGTAATTTCATAGAATATAAATGCCATCCATAAAGCTGCTGAGCTCTACACACCAACCTACACAGTGTTCTAAATCTAAACATTACATGAAATTATTAATTATGTACAATAAATCAGATGGGTCAATATCAAATAATTGATTTTTGAAGTACAGATTTGAGGCCAAGTTGTATCTAATGGAATGTATAATTAATTACTTCCTTGGAGTAGAAAATTATTCAGTGTTATCAAAAGTAATCAGATATTCCTACATTTGCATATTTCTAAATATGGTTAACATCCTAATTTTCTAATTTCTTTGTTACCCTAAGTTGAATGGCCTTCTTTATAGTGAACATGTTTTCCCCTAGACTGTCCAAAAATTTTATGAGAAATAGATTACTTATATATTTTAAAACAATCCTCCCTAAAACCTAAGACATGGTTGATTACTATCAAAGAGGAATGGTAGGTAGACAACTTCAGTATTGTACACACGTCTCTCTTGGGTCTCTCTCTCATACCTAACAAGGGGGAACATACAGTCTTAGAAAAAATTGCATTTAATAAATAACAAATGTTGTGACAAGTCTGATAGAAATAGTTCAAGCTAAAATCTAAGCCCTGTTCTGATAATGTCAGAGCTTATGTGGCTGCAATTAACACGCACTGTAATCAATATGGTTTATCTTCCATCCTCTTAGCTGAAGTGTGAGGTGTGCCAGAGCCCATAATGTAACAGACAGTTCCTAAGCTAGCAACAGTGAGCAAAAACAAACAAAAAACAGTAACAGCAAACCAGTAGCGGGGATTAGCTTTCTAATCTAAGAAACCCAGATCCACCTTTCATCTACAGAAGATGGCAATGTTTGAAAACTATTTGTACGATGAATTATTTACTGTCCTATAGAAAACTATTGTAAGACTTAGTGGATTTAAACATCAACTTATTTTGCTCATGACTTTACAATTTAGATTGTACTCTATGGGTGGTTTTTTCCCTTGGTTTACCTGACAGCATTCATGTCGCTGTAGTTACCTGACAAATCACCTGAGCCAGAATGGGCCAAGACGCCCTCCTTTCCTTGTCTGGCGGTGAGCTGGGACTGTCGGCTGGGGTATCTTGGTTCATGTGGTCTCGCATCAGCTTACTTCCTTCTCTTGAGAACCCCCTAGTGAAATTCTTATACTATTTTTGAATTTCATAAGAGTATAATATAGTGCATATTACTTTCTATCTTCTTCTGAAGAACAGTCATATGTTCCAGATTCATGCAGGGGGTTACATGGAGCTGCACATCATTGATTTAATGGATGCATTATATTTAAGTTTATAAATACAACACATTTTCTTTAGTCATTCTACTGCTGCTAGACATTTCAGTTTCTAGCTTAGATGTATTTTAGCTTATTATATGCATGTATATGAATTTTCAGTTCTAGTACACACACACACATATGTATATTCAAAATATATTTATAATCTCTGAGTAGAATTATTTCTGGATCATAGGATGTGTGTTCAAATTTGAAAATGAAGGTGAATAAACATTTTAACAGTATGTGCTTAATTTTAGTAAGCATTCCATATTTACTTGATGAATATGAATTTTATCATTTTGTAATTCTTTCATTTAACAATTCTGCTAAAATTATAGTTTCATTTTAAAATCTATGTTTAAATATAATGATTTATGAATAATAAATATTTCTTTTCTTTAATTTTTCTTCTTAAATATACAAAGATTTTGGTTCAATTATGGTTAGGAGTATTGAGAACAACTAAACATTTTTACAGAAAGTGAATATATTTGCCACTCAAGCACCATGAAGGATGCATTTTTGCTTCTTCTATATGAAATCCTCATCTCAATTCTATCTGCATATATTACACATTTTCTTTACACCTATTAAGTTTAATTAGTCCATTTTTACTGGAACTTATTATTTTTCTATATTAAGCTTTTTAATGAGTTTTGGAGGAATGTTTTGAGGGCTACTTTTTTATATGTTAATATTACATTCATTATTTAAGACATAATATGGAAGACTCCTTTGAAATCCAATGCCTCAATATTCAGTTAATATTTTAGATATTTAAATCATCATTTAAGAAGTGCCTTTGCCCATTTGCACTGCCATAGAAGAATATGATAGACTGAACATTTAAACAATAGACCTTTATTTTCTCATAGTTTGGAGCCTACAAATCTGAGGTTGGGTCGGGCGAGCCACATTTCTCCCTGGCTTGTGAAATGCTGCCTCCGGTGAGAGGAAGGGAGAGAGAGCAATGATAGGAATAGAGATGATAGGTAGATCCAGTGACTCATTTCGTAGGGGCACTAACTCCATCGTGTGGGACCCGTGACTGCGACCTCCTCTAAACATTGTTATCTCCCAAAGGGTCTGTCTCCGAATGCCATCACGCCAGGTTAGGGCTTCAACATAGGACTTTGAGGACATGAAATTTAGTCCATAGTAAGAAATAGGTTCCTCCCTTGTTATATATTTCCTTGTTCTTTTCCACCATCTCTTTCTGTGTCTTTTTCTCTTTCTTCTTCTTCCTTCCTACCTTCCTTTATTTTTTAATATTGAAAATTCTTTGAACAATAATCATTGCATAGTACCCTAATTTTACATTAGTAATCAATTCATGATGATCTTTGAGTGATTTATATCTCTTTGGCACTTTCAAGTTTATAAGACCTTTTCTTTAAACCTGGAATTAGTTATTTTGGTAAGGATAAATCAAGGGAAGTATATATGATCCAAATAATTTAAAGACTTCATAACAATAGCAGCTATCTTACACAATAAAATTGTCATCAGAATCTAGTAGAATATATACATATAGTCACCTTTTAATAAAATATTCATACATATTTTAAATTAACTTTTAATTATGCATACAGTTGTACACTATTTTAATGCTATATAAAAAACTTCAGTCTCGAGACATTGAACTATGAGTTATACCTTTTAACTTTATAATATAGTAATGTATTGTCATCCTTGTATATTGGCATAGATACACTGTTGTTTTAGCTTTATTTCTGAATAGATTAGAGAATGTTAGTGAAGCATTCTTGTCTCTTTATCTTCAACATGGAGGACCTGGATCTAACATATATTTGTTCTCTATTTTGGCTGACATACTTGCTCTGGAAAATTACCAAATATATTGTTATTATGTTAAAACTATTACAAATCAGCCCTGGCCAGTGTTGCTGAGTTGGTTGAGCGCTGTCCTGCAAAGTGAAAGGTCACTGGTTTGATTCCCTGTCAGAGCACAAGCATTAGTTGTGGGTCCAGTCCCAGGACAGAGTGTGTGCAAGAGGTAACCAGTCAGTGTTTCCCTCACACATTAATGTCTGTCTCCCTCTTTCTCCCTCCCTGTCCCTCTCTCTAAAACTAAATAAATAAAATATTTAAAATATACTATAAATCAGTTTGTTAAAGAGGACTTTACCACTTCTCATGTGCTTCAGACTTATCCATTAAAGACAAAAACTTATAAAACTATTCTGGCTTATGTTTCTAAAGCATCATTTAGTTACTTATACATGAGGGAGGGATTTTGGCCAATCTGATTTGTCATCACTTAAGAACTTTCATTAGGTTACATTTCACTAGTGAATGAGGATTTTCTAACTTACAATATCAATTCTGTGGGCATCATCTTTGTTTTCCTTTTCATTTCCATGTATCAAAACTTTTCTGATTAGGATTTGTGTCTTTTGGCCCAACTGAGGCAGAAACTTTTCTTTTCCATTCTTTCCCCTATAGCTGGATGGATAAATTAAGAATTGAAAGGAGCAGAATGGAAAGCCAGCTTTGAGATTTCCAGACTTAAAATGAATTATTTAACCCACCTTTTTTTCATACAGTACAGTCCTATAGTTCTTGTCAGATTTGTTTTGTTTGTAAAGTATAAATTAATTTCTCATTTACATATTACTCTATGTGCTTTATTTTTTTGCAAGAGTTAATGAGACAAATCCTTCTTCACATTAATCCTGAAATGTCTTAAGATATCTTGAAGGACTAACATGTAAATTATAATAAAAAGTAAAATATTTATTATAGTATTATATATCATAATAAATATTAAATGGCTTCTTAGACTATACCAAAGGTAATCATAGGCACAGAAAAATTTAGATAAAAAGTTGTCTGGATATATCACCATGATTAAGAATGTTAAAGCATGACAACAAACATTAAATGAATTTTAAAATTTCGTATTTTTAATCTAATTAAAGCATGGACAATTATTTTATGGAATATTAGGGAGAAAATCTAAATAAACGCCCTGGCTGGTGTGGTTTGGTGGATTGAGCATTGGCCTATGAACCAAAGGGTCTCTGGGCAATTCCCAGTCAGGGCGCATGCCTGCGTTGCAGCCCAGGTCCCCAAAAGGGGGTGTGTGAGAGACAACCACACATTGGTGTTTCTCTCCCTCTGTCTCTCTGTCCTTTCTCCTCTCTAAAATAAAAAAAAAATCTTTAAATAAAAATCTAAATAAAGTGGTATTTGTTAATACAATAGTATGAAAAGAAGCTTACATTCACAAAAAGAGCAGAGTTAAGAAGCAAAAATATACAAATACTGGGGTTCATTTTGTTAGTGAATCATAATGTAACTGAACAAAAAATGGAAGTCCAGCTGCCTGTTGCCACAGAAACCAACTTTGTGAGGCAGATATTGGTGAAAAAACAAAGAGGTTGTATTCAGGTATTATGCAATCTGGGAAAATGGCTGACTCCTATCTTAAAGCCCATCTCCTCTATCTGCCTTGAAAAAAGTTCAGCCATCCTCAGCAAGGCCAAGAGAAAAACCAATGTCCAGAGTTCCTGCTCCATTTTAAATTATAGTCCTTTGGTGTCTGCAGGCTGCTGCTAAGTGGTTTTAGTCTCCATCCATACAACTTAGCTGGCTGCCAGCTGCTGTTCCTTTCAGCCTGCATGTAGAGACCACATGGTCATGGTCATACAGCCACCAGGGCCACATGGCACCATGTTCCCCAGCAAAAGAGCATGCAAACACATTAGTGAGTGCCTCACCAGGTGGGCAAGAGAGACAGAGACGCTCCCTCCTGGAGGCCATGGGCCACAGGGCTGCTCAGACCACGTGGCCCATAGAGAGAACAGGTGAGTGAAAATATAGGACACAAGTGAAAGAGGGTGAAAGCTTCTTTGCTTCCCTGAGACTGTATTAGCTAGATTGTGGGACAGACGAGGTGCTTTCTGAAAAGGACCAACCTCTGAGAGTTTCACATACTTCAAGTGGGTCCACCACCCAACCAATCCCTTCTTTCCCAGGGCTCACTGATGGGCCTCTTTGTCCTAGAACCCATGTGAGCCATTTTGACCTCTGTGGCACAGGCCTGTTTTCCCCTGATCCAACCCCCGCCCCCATCTGGTACTGGGCAGTGGAGGGCTATTTCTTCTATGCAATTATCTTGGTAGCTGTTTCTGAACTGAGTTTAAGAACCTTTTCCTTTCTCCATCTTGACTAGTGGGGGAGACTACACAGCATTCCGACTGACTATTTTATGGTAACGATTTATTTTTGTCTCCTTTACTTACTAAATGTACTCAAAAGCACTGATTACTATTCTAGTGAACATGTACAAAAATCAGTATAAGGAAAAATCAAATCATAAAGATAATTTTTGTAGAACTTAATATATCTCTCAGTGTTTCTCACTTTCAATGTCTTCTGTATTTTTAATCCCTCTTTCAATGTTTCACCTCATTATAACATAATTTCTTTCATATCTGTACCTCACAGGAATGACAAATAAAAACACTAATTTATGAGTCTATGTACAATTCATACATATATATTTATTCACATTTATATTTGATATTTTGATTTCAGGTTCTTTCAGTTTTATTTTAAATTATTTTTTTCAATGTGATTCTTTTCTAGTGACTTTAATGAGTAATACTTGTTAAAGACACAATAGGGTTAAACCCAACTTGGAAACATTTCACAGTTTTAAAGCCATTTCATGTATTCTTCATTGAAATTGCAATTATAATTTGCATTAACTGACATTTCGAATACAATATACAAATATTTGTGCCCTTAAAGTTTCGCCATGCATTTGGCATGCTTAAATTATGTTAAATGTCTCTCTATTCAATTTTGGAGTTACCTAAGACAATCCAGAGCAAATTTACCAATATTCATATATTTGTGTTCATTTTATTTTCTTGACCTTTATGGATAAGTGTGGGCTTAAGAAATTATTATCAACTGTGTGCAATTTCTAGGCCAAAGTTAAGAACAAAAGTTTATGTTATTACTAAGAACAAATTTATCTATTCATGGTACATAATTAGTATGATAGTTATTGACTAAATAACAATAATCACAATGCACTTTATTTCATATTTATCCAAATAAGATTTTGCCTTCAATTATTTTTGCTAGTTTTTCAACTTTTACTGCATGTATTAACAAATGTTATATGTTCCTTGTCTTTCTGTTTTGTCATCAAATTGAAATAAAATACAAGAAATGAAATACTCTAGTTCAAACAGCATAAGATTTCATGTACTAGTCTGAAACAATGCTCCAATGAAGGAACCAAAAAAGAACAATTTTTTTATCCCCTTTATAAAATCCAAACTGAAATGAAGAATTAAATGTGCTGAAACAAAGACAAAAACCAAGTAGCTACGTCAAAGCCATACTGGAGTGCACTTTCCTTGCTGTTATTCAGAGTGGGTTGATTTGTCTCCAACACCTTCCCAGGTTTCAAAATTCTCATATAACTTTCCTTCATGTGAGAATCACTGGGTATCAATATATTAGCTGGTTAATCATGGATGGGTATTTATTTACACAAGCCTCAAGGATCAGATTGTGGGAGTGGAATTTTTCATACTGCCTCCTTCGTATAGCATCTTTAATATCCATAGAACATGGTCCACAAACAGTGTTTTGTTTTTTCTTTTTCTAATAATTTCCTCTTGGATTCCATAAATAACCACAGAGTTTTCTATAACATTAATTCTCATATATGGTATACTATAGATATATAAGGAGCAAAGAATGATATTTCCTAGCTTCTTATAATGAAGTTTTCATTTGAGTTACCCAGAAGATGAATGCCATTGCACATTGGTAGAGTTCCTTATTTTCTGTGTCATTGAGATAAAATTTCCATGCTGTCCTCAAAGGAACAAATAATGCTTGATAAGCACTCTTGTATGTTTCTCTTACAATTCAAATAATGACTAAAAATAATACTAATTAAATAATGCCATGCATTGTTCTATTTTTATTTAAAATGTATTTATTTCTCAAAAGAACTCAATGAGGTTGTTACTACTATTGCTCCTGTTTTACATATGAAGGAACTGTGGTACAGAGAAGGTTAGACACTTGCAGAAGATCACACAGTTCAGTGTGGTAGATGACCATTGCATAGCCTCTGAGTATTGGAAATGCCCAGATATGTGCTTCAAAATCTGCATGTCACACACATTCCCTCTTGAGTTTGATCAAAGAGATGGTGGCAGAAGGCAGAAGACAGATCTCTCTCTCTCTCCCCCCCCCCTTGGTGGCAATACTAATTATAATGTAGAATTTCTGGGGCAGTAGACATAGTGGCACAAACATAATCTCCAGTCTTTATTTCTTAGTCATGACCAGTTTTGTTTCATGGACCCTGTTGTCATCCTTGGAAACCAGCTACTGAGCTAGGTCCTCCAGCTGCCCTGAGGTTTTGTAAGTTTCTTAAAATCCTTTAACAAACGTAACAAAATGCTTAATCATCTGAATTATCAGCTACAGTTTTATTTACCACTTTTAACTATGAATATTAACTAAATGGGACTCATAATTTTCAAGGCAATTGCCTCAGTTATGTTCAAATAGAGTTAGACACTTTCCTTCAGTTTCTTGTTCTAAACTGTGACTCTTCATTTGTAGCAGGATATAAAATAAATTGCATATACTTTTCATATCCAACTTCTTATTACCAAGAACTGAGCTATCCTTGTTGGAGAGTTGATTTCAAGAAGCCAAAATTAAAGTAACAGTCAAGCCTATAATTTCTCAATGCAATAGTATAAGCAAGAGGCTAACAAACTAACAAAAATGTTGGCTACCATAATTTTTCATTTTTTACAACAAATAGTAACCAAGCAATGGTAGGTACATTGTCACACATAGGGAGAGTTGTCTTACTGACAAGGGATCTCTGAACAAAAAGCCACTGTCATTTGATTGACCACAGGAGCCAGGACAAGGGTGGGGGGAAAGTCTAAGAGGTGAAAAGTAGCAAGACAGAACACAGAAAAGTGACTTCAAGCTCCTCCTCTGTAAAGAGGTCTTGACAGAAGTGCCAGTGGCTCACTTTGCTGAGTGACCTTGACAAAGAGTTAGGAGAGCAGATGTGCCTGTTAGCATGCTAGTCAGAGTGGGGCCTCATTCTTTCCCTACAATGCCCTTCAGAGATGAGGACCCATTGGCTAGGAACTATGTCTGATATTGGGAGAGCTTTCTCTTGTGAGGCTCAGCCAGTGAAGTCTTTGTAGTTGTCTATGATTGGGCCCAACAGATATATATTATTTTGTGTTCAGAAGCTGGACTCTTCCCATCACTGGCACTAGTGAGTTGGGCTGCCATGACAAAACACCACAGACCAAGGAACTTCAAGAACAGATATCTATTTACTCATAATTCTGGAGGGTAGAAGTTTCAGATCAAGGTTTCAGCAGGATTGGTCCTCCCACAACCTTTCTCATTGGCTTGTAAATGGTATTAATGAGGTTTAGAACACACTACCTCAAAATATAAAACATTGACTTTCTGACCATTAGAAGTTTCAGGAAATTAAGGAGCAACAGGAGCAGAAATGTCACTCAGACCTTCCTTCCCTTCAATCCTTTTCCCTAGAACAGGTCACAAAAATCTCATGTGAAAGATGCCTCCCTATACCTGGAGAAAAGGAGAGGTCGTATCTCTAATGACGATGGAATGCTGAGAAGAACCCAAATACAACAGCCTTGCTAAGTTTCCCCAGTTTATTGCACTTAGCTCATTCTCTTCCAGCTATCATCTTCCTTCAGGACTATTCACTTATCAAGAAGCTTAACAAAAACACCCAGGTCTGTTTCTCTTCTGGTACTCATTTCCTTATGAAGGCTTGTGTCACGTAAAACTTCTATTCAATACATTTGCATTTTTTCATGTTAATTTGTCTCTGTCAGTTTAATTTTAAGACCCAGCCAGGGACTCTAAGAAGGTCAAGGAATCCTTTTTTCTTCCCTACAGAGTTTTAGTCTGTTTGTGTTGCTATAGTAAAATTCCATAGACCGAGTAGCTTATAAACAATGAGAATGTGTTGCTTGTAGTTATGGAGGTTGGAAGTCTGAGCCAGGGTGCTGGCACACTTAGGACCCTTTTCAGGTGTAATATTTCTCCTTACATCCTCACATGGAGAAACAGTGAGGGCTGTCTGTGAGTGGTCTCTTATGACAGTGCTAATCCTATTCATGAGGTCTCGCCCTTGTGACCTAAACCTCTCACACAAGCCCCACTATCTAACACCATGACACTGGACATTAGGACTCCAAAATGGAAATTTTGGAGAGATGCAACCATTCAGACAATAGCAGATGTCCATATTCTCCTTGCATCTTCATGTTATTGTGTGTGGAAATCAGGCTCTTCCACTCAATCACAAGGACAGCATTCCAAAGACCCACGCACAGGATATTGTGGTGTGGCAAAATGTTTTATTCATGTGGAGGTGAACACCCAGGTTTCAAATATACCATCATTTTTTGTCCTGCCATGGAAAAAGTCCAGCTATGTCCACAGCAAGGTCAAAACAAAAGCCAGTGTCCAGAGTGTCTGCTTCATCTCAAAGCTCAGTTCTTCGAAGGTGGCAAGTGTTAATCCCCTTGGCAAAGCAATGCTGTAGCTTCTTGGTGAAGCAAACAGGCGTATAATCCCTGCTTTATTAAACTCAATGTCTAATTCCCTTCATTCTCTTTCCCTTATTAATAATTAGCTGATTACCCACAGTAACAATGTGATCTTCTCTAAGTAGGTGTTGGTGTCTTAATCTATTCTTTCTGTAGATACCAGTCATATTGTATTAGAACTATCCCTAATGACTACATTTTAACTTATTTATCTCTTTAAAGACTCTATCTCTAAATACAGTTACATTCTTAGATATGGAGGGTTATGATTTTAACATATGAATTTAGGAAGGGGGCACAATTCAGTTTAGAACATCAACCAAACATCAGTTAAATATTTATGACTTAAGTGCTCTCATACTCCATTCCCAGTGTCTCTTTAGGGGAGATGACGTATTGCAATCATAGTTCTCAGTATAAATTGATTTTCTAGTCTCATGCAAGTTTTCATAACTTTCAAAATATTATTTTTGGTATTTATATACTATGTAATCAAAATTGATGTGTCTGGCAGCATGAATGTGGCCAACATAGATATAAAAGCTGAGAGAATTAGTGAGGGTGCCATTTTCCTTACAATTCATAAAAGCTCAACTTGTAATTGAAACCATAGCTAGATAGAAGCTAATAAGCACCCAATGGTCCAAGATTTTAGAATTCTTAAAGATGAAAGTGGGTGGAAACAGAAGAGGTAAGAGTCAGAAAAGTTTGTAAATCAGAGTTTTAAGATTTTAGAGGTGAACAACATAATAAAGAAGAATGTAGTGGGAAGTAATTGGAAAAGGGTGGACAGATATGAGGAAGAAGTCCAGACTATGCTATGCATTTCATTAGTTGCTTGGGAGTAAGGAAGGGTCAAAGAACCCTATGCAACAAGATAAGCACATTCAAATTATCCTTAATGTAGCAATATTTTCTTTGAAGTATTATAAGAAGTAGTATAGCATATTTGAGCAAGATTTGTCTTTTTTTTTTTTTTTTTAGGTTAAGTTACCACCTTCCGAAAGAGTGAAGGCAATTATTTTTACGAGCAGAGCACCCCTTGTGTGGGTGGGGAATTCCATTTTATTTCCAGAGTGATATTTATCAAAATATTTTAAGTGGTAGGTGACATGAATACACATACAATTTAAAATTTGATCTGCATTTAAATCTCTTTCTGCACAGACATGCATACACAATCAAATAATATAAGTTTAGTAGAAACTTTTAAATGATTCAAAAATACTCCAAATTCTTTTTTTTTTTTGTAAATCTTTGTTGATTTTCATTCTTCCATTTTTTTTAAAGTATCTGTCCCTGTATAAAGCACAATGCACATGTCTGAAACTCAGTGTTTCCTAGGGAGTAACACAAATTCTTCTAAGTTCTTCCTTCAGTGACAGACATAGGTGCCCTTTAGTTCCAATATGTGGAGACTTACTTGTAACATTAATGATTTAGCTCATTAATGGTAAAGCTAAGGTGTGTTCTATTGTCTGTTGTGCTAAAACCAATTTGCATAAAACCATTACAATACTAACAATAGTGTCTAAGATTTTTATTATCCCTTATCTATACTGTGATTTATCACAATATTGTTAATCCCAGTGTCTCAGGGTTTACCTCCACATGAATAAATGTCAATATATAAGAATGTCACATTGAATTAGACCTCAAACAACAACATGTAAAGCAAATAAACTGAGCAGTCACCTATAATGGTTATTGTGTTGCTGTAAATCCTAGAGAGCCTTTACTGTATTGAACATTAGTTTCTGGATCATGAGAATCTTGGGGGTTTTCTGGTGAAATGCCATGGCAGCAGAAGAGGCAGGCAGTATTGGGATAGTGGCTCTCCCAACAAAGTTGGACAGTTTTGGATATTTTAACATCTAATAACATGACTTTTTTAATATCTAGAGATGTCAACACTAGATATTGTACTATCCAATACCTTCAGCATACGGGCTGCAAATTAACTGTGATTACACTCTTAAAGTGTTAAATTTTCTGAATCAATATGAAACTGATGAAAGGGGAGAGATGAGAGCAGGATTTTTGTGGACTGAGGTCAATAAATTGTAGTTAATATGTTGAAATTGTCCAGGATGAAAGAGAAAAGAGGGAAGACCTTACAGTGAGATGAGGGATCCAAGAATGAGATGCTGGACAGAAGGTGCCAGTGAATCGAGAGGATGACATTATGCAGATGCTTAGCTTTTGTGTTAGTTATATATATATATTACCAGCTGGTAATTCGGACTCCACATCAGAGGTAACTTTTTATACTGTTTGTGCCCAGTAACCTAGTCAGGCAAATATTCACATGTCAGTTGAAAGAAAAATTCCCATTGGAATAATGAAACCCTTTTTTGTCACATTGGTAAAAATTTCACATTTCTGCATCTAGAGCTCTCACCAAAGAGAAAGTAAAGTTTAGCTTCTGTTGTTGACCTACCTGTAACAACAGTACAGTGTAAAAAACACCAGAGAACAATAAAAACAGTTATTATTCCCATTTTGTGAATGAAAAATATATTTATGACAATAGTAAAAAAATGCTATGAAGCAATCATAGCTGTATAAATGTATGAAGTTGAGAAAACAGACTAAAAATGTTGAACTATCAAGTAGAGAACTTAGAATTTAAATATTGTATGATATCATTTATTCTTTTAACTACTACTCTGTAATGACTTGGAAGAATAATGCATCAGGACATAAACTCCTTGATAGGAATTATCTAAATATCTCAAAGACTTTGCACAATGCTTATACATTTATAATAATAATAGTGAAAATATATCAATTTAATAGTGAAATAATAACAATAGCAGGCACTACAATTTATAGAATGCTCATAAACTTTTTACACAGGGCTTTATATTCATTATCATGTTTGATTCTAAGACATGCCAGTATGTTGCATTGCATCCCATTTCACAGATGAGACAAATGGGAATCAAAGATGAAAATGAAGTTGCCCAAGAGCAAGGAGGAGATGCCAAGATGTCTTGCTTCAAATTCCATTATTTTCCCACCATGTTTAACTACAAAAATAGGGTAAAAACTCAGTAAAACCCTTTCTGAATTGTGAGGTTTTCAAAATGAAGTAAGGAAATTTTATTGGAAAAATTCATCAAATGTGTTTTGTTTGGTGTTGGCGAAGTTATACTAAGAGACTGATTTTGTCTTTGTGAGCCATTTATTTACCACAGGTTCACTGTGGGAATTATAATGATTTTACAAGCCAATAGCATGCAAGAGAATATAGCATATTTCAAACAAATGGCAGATTAATCATACTATTGTTTTAGGCAAGGGGAGATAAAAAGAATAATGTCCAAATGTAAACAGATGTACCTTTTTATGTGTGTTTGGTTTCTCTGGAGAGATGGCTTAACCTAGTGTGAGCTGACTTTCAGCCGCCAGCACAGAAAAGAAAGTCCCTTGTAGCAAGAACAGTTTTCTGCAGAACAAAAGCTCCCGTGCTGGTGAGCAGGCAAGGCTGCTGGCAGGGTTATCACACCAGGGACCTTTGCAAAGTTGAGCACCACGGCTAACCAGAGTCGCCTTGGTCACGGCGGGAGCAAGGATCTCCAGATCTTCAGAGAGCTACTTAAGTCAGCAAAGTGTGCCTCTCCCAGATAAAAGCTCTGGGATGTCCTCGTAAACTTAGAGTATTGAACGTCTACGTGTCCCCTCTGCATAGTGGCTTCTGCACATGTTTTTACTGATAAGCCCCTAGCAGTGTTCTTCATCGACTGAGACGCTCGAGCGCCTGCGAATCAACAGCAGATGTGGGGTGCTGCCATTCTGACACAGCCTCCTTCATGCTTATACCCAAACAACTTACTTCTGGAAGCAATGTGTTTATTTGTCCTAAACAAGTGGATTAAAGCAACCTCACTGAAGTCATAAAAAAGTAGACTTGAAATCACATTAAAGCAACACACAATAAAATAGTATATTTTAATGATTTTATTGTGTAAATTCATGTTATAAATACTTGAAAAATACACAATGCAATATTAAAAACCCAGATCATGTTCAGATACTCAGCTCTGCTGCTTACTGAGAAATGCTTCAATGATTTTTAAAGTAAACAGTTACTGTAAAATGTTTGCTTTGAAAAGGGCATATTTTATTTTTACCAAGTCAGAAATTTTTGTCATTGTGTAGATTTTTATGTCATTTACTCTGTAGGAATGAAGTCAGGTTTATAGTTAAATCGATTTTTTTTTATATCTGTATGGTTTGGTATTGTAAATAGCAGGGAAGTTTGAAAGAACAATAAATTGACATCAAGTCAGAGTCTAAACACTTGGTGCTTAGTGGTATCTATTTTAAAGTCTAAATCTAATTCTTTGCCAGCTAATAGCTTCCCCTGAGCAGCCCTGGAAAACGAAGCCTACTGGGTGTTTGCGTGCATTTAAGGATTGTTACATTCATCAGCTCTGCAGGTGTTTTCCCTCAAGATACTTTCTTGTTAACAAAAATCATTTTTTTCAAGGGGATATTTTAAACATGAGGGTAAGGGTATAACAATCCTAGTAGAGGCAGAATAAGTTCACTATAATGTGCTCAACTTTGTAGTTAACCTGGTTTTCAAAATGTCAAATTTAATGATATGACATCAGCCTAGAGTAAATTTTGGGAAGAGAAAGAATGATTTTCTGGTTTTGAAATAGACTGAAGTTATAACGTTTAGATGCATTTGTGGTAGATGTGAGAATTAGCTTGGCAGTGGTATATAAAGCATTGGGTTTAATAAAGGTGTTTGGAAATTCTGCATTTGGCCCTATTTTCTCCATTTTAACTAACTTCACTTGGTGATTATCCATCAGTCCAAAAAATATTTCTTTGCTCTCCTATAACAGAAAGAGTATTTAATTATGGAGGATAATGTTATAAAATGATGGGCTATCACCATAAATTGAATTGTTCCTATATTAGGTCTTTGGATTCCATGAATTCATAAGAGTGCCTGAAAATTCTCTGAGTTAGTAGGAACAGAGCCAAACAAGACAGCAGATGTGAGTCTGTTAACCCTAAACAAAGAACAAGATATTTCTCCAGCAAAATGGGTATATTCCATAACCACAGAGAATTGCAATTTCAGACATTCATTCTAATGGTGAACCACACTCAAGTCCACAGAAACAAAGTAGAAAAACACTCTGTGGAGTTCAGAAAAGATGCTATAAACAAAGAGTCAATGGAGAAAAATGAAAGTTTGAAAATAGTGACTTCATTGTCTAAGTCACAATAGTCTCCCATTGGCTGGGCTGTTACTGGGCAAAGAGGAACCTTTGCATCCTCCTGCTGAGGTTTAAAAGTGGAATCATCCTATGGGAGATGTAGAGGCATTGGTGTCTATAGTGTGTGTAGAGTGATGAGTGCTTGACAGTTCTCTCTTGTAGCCCCAGACTCCATTTCATTTTATTTGTTTATATATTGGTTTTTTAAAAATTTATTGAATTTATTGGGGTGACTGGTTAATAAAATTATATAGCTTTCGGGTGTACGATTCTGTCCTACATCATCTGCATATTGTATTGTGTGTTTACCATCTCAGTCACATCTTCTTCCATTGTTATTTATTCACCCTAGACTCCACTTTAAATGAGGTTGCTATTCATTAATTCACACAAACCTAACTATGGAGACTCATATTACATAGAGAATTCAGGATGAAAATGACCTTAGATATTTTAGGTACTACTGAAAGTAAGCATTTGAAGCGTATGTTCTAAAAAGAGCATACTCCCTTTATTTTCATCTCTGTAATTCCATGTCCATTTCTCTCTCCTTTTCTCTTTCTTATTTATTGAACATTTATGTTGTTCTGCATTATCCCAGATGCTTTGCTAAATTCAGGGAATGCAATTAATTCAAATATGCCTACTCAAGGAATTGCTTATGGCAATGCAAGACAATAAAAACAATGTACAACTTTCTATGCAAACAAATGTGGTGTGATATTGTAGTTTACAATAAGAAAATATATTTGTTTTTTGTCCTCATTTCTGGCACAGAACCGTTAAATCTGTTGGTTTCCTAAGTGATGAAAACCTTAAAGGTATCTTTTTTTTTTTTTTAATGTGAATAAGTTGACTTTAGGACCTCACCTAAGGATAGGGAATAGTTGCCAGGGGAACCAATTTGGTGTTTAGAGGGTTGGGGTTTTTAGTCATATTACCTGACCTCCATAAGTGGAAGAGGAATTATAAGTTGAATCAGACACCAATGGCTAGTGATCTAAGCAATCATGCTCATGTAATGAAGCCTCTGTAAAGTCCCAGAAGGCTAGGGCTCAAAGAGCTTCTGGGCTCCTGAACAAAGGGAGGTTGGCGGAGAATGATGTGTCTAGAGGAGGCATGAGTGTCCCCTTCCCTCTCGCCTCTTCCCCATGCATCTTTTTCATCTGGCTGTTCTTGAGTTATATCCTTTTATAATAAACTAGTGATCTAGTAAATAAAATATTTCTCTGAATTCTCTGAACCACTCTAGAAAATTAATCAAGATGAATGGCAGGGTTGTGGAAACTCGTGATTTATAACCAGTCCATCAAACCAGGTGATAGCCCTGGCTGGTGTAGCTCAGTGGATTCAGCACAGGCTGTGAAACAAAGGGTCACAGGGTTGATTCCCAGTCAGGGATGTGCCTGGGTTGTGGGCCAGGTCCCCAGTGGAGACTGCATGAGAGACAACCACACACTGATGTTTCTCTCTCTCTCTTTTCCCCTCCCTTCCCCTCTCTAAAAAAAAAAATAAAATAAATATTTTTTAAAAAAAGGTGATGACCTGAGCTTGCTTAGTTATCAGAAGGTGTGCACCTGGGTAGTGTAATTAGAATGAACCATCAACATGTGGAATCTGAGTCTATCTTCAGGTAAATAGGGTCGGAGTTGAGATGAATTTTCAGACACCCTGCTGGTTTCCCAGAATTGCTTAGTGGTACTTGGGGAAGCCCTCCCCCAGACCAAAATATATTGGAGTTGAGTTCAGACACACTGTCATCTGCATATAAGTAACCATCTTAATGAGATATGTTTATGAAACCCTTAGTTTGCTATGAAAGGGAGTCATATAACAGAGAGAATGGAAGTAAATGTAAAAAGAAGGAGGCATAAAAGCTTAAAGGAAATAGGAAAACATTACAGAAGTGGGAAAATATACAATTTAAAAAGATCCTAATAAAATGCAAATCATATGTAATTAAAATTTAAGACAAATTGGGAATGATATATTTGTAATGTCTATCTGAGGAGCTTAAAAACAATTGGCTGTGAACAGAAATAAATACCAATGTCCCTTAAGGATAGAATAAGCTCAGAGTAACTTATTCTAGGAAATATAAAAAATAAAGAATTTAATACCAATTGCAAATATTTCTATAATATAACTTTGTAGATAAGGAGCTCATTTGTTAAACATAATTTATTTATTTTTATTTTACTTTGTTATTAAATGAATCAACAACTCTTTCTTTTTAAATAGCATCCTCTTTCAGAATATTCCAGAAAAAAATAATTCTGGATAATAACTCATGTGAGAATGAAGCTCCAGTGGACATAGTAGTTTATATTCTGAAATTACACATTGTGATTGTCTATTTCAAAAATCAGGTTAGGTTATTAATAAAATAGGATACCATGGACTCATCACCTGTTAAGTTTTACATTTTATATCATCAGTTCTATGTTTTGATAATATAAAAGTTAATTTTCTAAATAAAAGCTTTGAATTGTTGTTAACCTTCTGTGAAGTAAAATCGATGGGAGCTTTTATTTGAAGACTCCATCTGAGTGTTCTAGTTTGGGTGTATGGAAGAAATGCTCAAAGAGGATTTGGTCAGCTGACGTTCTGCAAGTTTTGGAGAAGAGTTGGTCGAGGTGGCATTTGGAAGTGGAAAGGTCTGGTCTTATGTGTTGGCAGTTACTGTTTGGGTAACTGACTATTATCCAGAAGGGTTGAATAGTAGTTAAAGATAACAATTATGTACCCAAGGTGATGAGAGAAAAAACTCTAGGGAAAAGGACCTGCAGAGACCACAGTGAAAAACTCTTGGTCGTACCATATCTTTCTCGTAAGCATAACATTTTGGTGTAAGTATTACAAGTGTAATATTTGCCTAGATGCTTCATATTTATTATTATGAATCCAAGCCTAGAAGAAATTTATATTCCTAATGCTAAACCTCCCTCAAGGTTTCCTTGTATATGCTGTGGTTAAAACCAGGAAGGAAACAAAATTGAAGTTTTACACAAACCTATTAAACTGAATCATGTTGGAGAACCTGTATCCTTCCAGTGGAATACATTGAATATCTCCTTTGTTACCCTGGGTCTCAACACTCCCTACCCTGTTCCTTAAGTCCAGGATGTCTAGGACTCTGTTCATTTTGCTCTAACTCTCAATGTCTAGTTTAAGGCAGATTTGGTTAGTTAAGATTGGTTGGTCTCAAAGTCAAAAGCCTACACCCAATCATCTGGAATTATAGCTGAACTGTGTTCCCTCAACATTCATATGTAGGAACTCTAATCCTTAAAACCTCAGAGTATGAATGTATTTGGAGGTTGAGCTTTTAAAGAAGTGATAAAGGTAAAATTAGGTAATATGGGTAGTTCCTTATCTGGTATTACTGGTGTCTTTATTAGAAGAGGAATTTAAAGTACAGACAACACACAGACCAGGAGACAATCATGTGAAGACACAGAGTATGGTGGGTTATTTACGGAGAAAGACCTCCAGAGCCAAGGTACAAGGGAGAAGTTGGAGAGAGTGTTTAACTATATAGTTTCTGTTAATGCTATTAATAAATGGTAGTTTTTTTTTAATACAAGGATATAAGCAGTTTGCTCTCATTTTATTTCTCTCACCTACTGTGGGCATTTTGGCTCTAGGATTTCTGCAGCTCTCAAGAGTGACAAAAAACCCCACAGGTGTTCATGGCTGATGATTATCAGAGCTTTCTCTGTGTGAGTGCATATTTTCAACCAAAAAGATAACTTCAGAGACAATTACTGAACATTAAAATTAATCTAAATCACAGCAAATTCATCCAAGAAAACAAGGGCAATTATCAGACATAAGTTTTAACACATACTTACATTCCTAAAATAAAATTCCAACAAAAAATATAGAGAAAAAATCTTTGTTTGCAAAAAATATATCGAGAAAATCTAGTGTGAATACTCAGATTCAAATTTATAATGGATGATGTGACAAAAGCATTTGCCAGCTGCTATCATATACTTCCACGGTTATTATGAATATTGGGGAAGAGATTTGATATTTTGGTCAGCATCTTATAATTCCTACCTCTGTAACATTTATGATTCAATAAAAAATCAAAGTTTCAATAGATCAATATATAAAGGCTTTCAAACAGACTGTTCATAGATTTAAGTCCAAAACAGCTATAAAATATGCTCAAACTTGTTTTTATAGAAGAAATATGAAATATAATTTTCTCTGATTGATAAAATTAAAACTCTCAGTCATACATTATATTAGAGGTAGTGTTAAATAACAAATATATTGTAAACATTCTTTTAAGAATTCAAAGTGGTGCGGACATTTTGGGAACAATTCGGTAATATCTTTTCTTCTTAGCTGGTATGCAATACTTTCTACATTTTCTTAACTGTTTTACCCCTATCTCTCAACATTGCAGTGACCAAGGATCATTCCTTCCACCTCTTCCTTTTATTCACTTATTTTCTTGGTGTTGCTCTGAAGTCATATGGCTTCAAATAACAGGTACAGGCTGAGAACTCTCCTCTGAATCTCACACTCTACATGAAAATAAAACTTCTACCTCAACATCACTACTTTAATTTCTAATCAGTTTCTTCAATTAAATGTGTCTACAACTGAACTCCTGTCCTCTTGCATGCCTATTCTCCAAACACTTTTTTTTATTACCAGTTAGTGGTAATTACATTGCTTTCATTGATTAGGCCAAGTTATTCAGGTCATCTGTGACCTTTCTTTTTCTTTCCTACCACGTTTAATGCACCCAGAAACTGTACAGGCTCTTCCTGTAGAAAATGTTCAAGATCTGATATCTCACCACCAACATGGCATCACTCCGGTCCAAGCCACCATTAATAGTTTCTTTGCTAGATCATTATGATACTATTATAACTGGTGTCTCATTTCTTCCTTTGTCTGTGACTGCCTATTTTCAAACTTGCAGCCAAAGTGAACCTGCAAAAGTGCTTGAGATGATGTCAATTTTCCACTCAAAACTTCTAATGGGTCCTTTTATCAATTGTAGTAATTGCCCATATTAACCCTGCCCTGCTAACTTTTCTCCTCATCTCCCAGTCTCTCTGACTTTGTTCTCCTGTCCTCCCTGCCATCTTGCAAAGATGCTGAGATGTATTCCTACCACATCTTACTTAACATGTACTATTTCTTATGCTTGATTTACTGCTCCAAGTTATACCTCTATGGTTTATTCCTCATTTAAGTCTTCCCTCAAGTGCCACATTTTGTGAGCCAAACTGATCACATCATTGAAAATTTCAAGAGTTCAAAGTAGTGATCCCTGCCTCATTTTCCCTTCATGCTTTATCTTCCCCATAGCATGTATTACCTTCCAAATACTATGTTACATATTACTTTTTCTCATCTATTTCCCTTCATCATAGCTTAGTTCAATTTGGATTTATGTCTGTGTTTTTATAGTTGTATAATTTGAACCAAGAACTGTGCACAACACTTGGCAGGCAATCACTGAATATTTTTGATAGTGGTATCCATGTATAATGTGTTATAAGTTGGGAATCACAGAAGTCATAAGCCATAGACTTCTCATATTTAGAAAATGATTCTATTTTTAATTTTGAACTTTGAATAACATTAAGCATAAAAATAGAAACTCTATTTTTAACATCTAAACTTTAAAGTAAAAAACAACCAGGCTGATATGAACCAGAAGAATGAATCTAAAAGAACACTTGAGATGACTCCGGAGAGAAAAATGATTAAAAAAAATCAAGTTAGAATCAGTTTTTACACACACACCTTCAAGATTCTAGGAAGAGAAAATGTGATACGAGAAGGGACAGTAAGTGTTTACCACTGCCTAGCTAGAGATTTAGCTGCCTGTATAGATGGGGAAAAAATGTTCGATCCATGTTGCTTTGCCTGCACTTTTTTAACACGGGACTGTTCGGATACCAGTATTTGGACTCGATAATTTGTTTAGAAAACAAAATTTTATATTTATAAAAAAATGGAAGAACAAAAATGTAAAATCAAAAATCGTCCCCATTGTTAATTTTTTTAATGAAAAATTAGTTCCATCATGAAATTTCTATTACCCATCTAACTTAGTATTAAATTTCTATATGGACAACAAATATACTTCTCATATATTATCATCTAATGTAATTAAAAATAATATTGGTTTAGTTAATTTCCATATAAACATTATAATTATTTTCCAAAAATATTGCAAAAATGCCAGCATATTTTTTAATTACACCTCAAATTCATTTTTCTTAATCAGTTTAGCCAACTTAAGTTTGAAAATTAAGATTTGATTATTTCTTTAACATTTAATGAATTATAAATTTTATTGGATGATATTTTAGTCACTAAAGTATTTTTGGAATTTATACTAGCAATATTTATTATCAATATGGTGCTTCTTTATATTAATTTATAATAAAAGTGTCATAAAGTTTCTTGAGCTATAACCAGACTATTAATTTTTATTACGTAAATGTATAATCCCACTTATGTCATTTATCATCAGCTACAATTTTTTTCAGTAGAAATAGAGCAGGAGAAAAACTGAAACAGAAGGATCAAAATATGTTGTGAGCAAAAGTCAGAATCCAAATGAGTGATTCACAGTTGGAGGAACAAAATCCTATTTTAAAAATATAATTCCATTTTCAATGCGATGAGAATATTGTAGAAACATTAAATGATGGGATTAAATCACAGTGCAAAATATTTTTCTATTGACGCTAGAAAAGTTAGTGAGCTAATTTTAACTCATCATGGATAGCTTTTCTGATTATTTATTTTCCTTAAATCATGTTAAATTAGCCAAATAATCTCATTTCAGTAAAATGAGATATCTAGTTCTTTACACAGTCTGAATGTTTGGTTTAATATTTCCTTCTTTTTAGAAAGGGCTCAGGATGATGTAATCCCAAAACATAAGAAGCGGCATGAGGGCCTTTTTCCCACTTTTAAACACATGCTTTCTCCTGGATGAGCCAGCTCCTATCTCTAACACCTCAGGTTAGTGGCACAAGGATGAAGGAAGGAGAAGAAATAGCAGTAAATGCTTACTTGACTAAAACAGTTTAAAATTGTCTTTTCAAGCTCTCATCTAGATGAAATATAGAACTGATTATTTTTTAATTCCAGGAAACATTTTTGCTTTCTTTGGAGGCATCTTGCACTGGGAATATTTCATTTGTTGGTGTCAGTGTGGCATTATCTTCCAGTTTGTCCTTTACCCTTCTGATACTCCCACAACTGCAACAGTATTTTCAGCTTTTCTACTGAATTTATTTGCCTCTCCACATACCTCTTTAGCAAGGCCTCATATGATCTCCCACTGGTTGTTTCTCACACACATCCTCATATGTCCCCAGAGAGCCACCTTTCCTCTGGTTTTCTTCAGCAGGTGAACATGCTCACTCTTTAACTTTAAAATCAGCTTTCAATTGTTAAATAATAACCAGTTGGATCTCTTAACATCAACTGTAGTAATCTATCATGTTTTCTAGGTGGGCTATCTTAACCTTCTATCTCGAGTTTTGACTTTAGAGGGAAATTTTTATCCTTTCAAAATTTTGGAGAGTGGAGATCATAGAAAATCAGCATCTCTCTAAGTCCTCCAATAGTTTCATTTGTATCTTTAATATGACTTACAGTTTTAAGAGTGGTATAGCTGGTTCACAGAATGTTGCTTTACAGAGAGATGCATCACAGAGAGATGCAGATTAAAACCACAATGAGGTACCACTTCACACCAGTCAGAATGGCCAACATAAGCAAAACAACAAACAACAAGTGTTGGAGAGGGTGTGGAGAAAAGGGGACACCAGTGCACTGTTGGTGGGACTGCAGACTGGTACAACCACTGTGGAAAACAGTATGGAACTTCCTCAGAAAATTAAAAATGGATCTGCCATTCGACCCAGCAACTCCACTGCTGGGACTATATCCTAAGAATCCTAAAACACCAATCCAAAAGAACCTTTGCACCCCCATG